>JAVJIF010034566.1:0-170071 GCA_038442645.1 Agave tequilana
TTGTCTCTTGCTGGATCCATCTTGAGAAGTACCAGCACCATTACGTGTTCCCCGTCTTTCCATATTTGAGTTAGTTGGAGTGGGTTAATAGAAGAAGCTGGAAGGTAAAAGATTGAAGGTATCAGGATTCAAGGAATGGGTCAGAAGGAAGGGATAGATAACTCTGCACACTTGTAATTGGATTGTATAACCAGGACTCTTGTATTCAGTTGCAAATTTCTTTACCATTAATTTTGCCGTCTGGACGTACTGAGGATGCGAGAGCCTAGGCTCTGATACCACCCTGTAAGCCCCGATCCCGCGGATACGGAGACGTTACTGCGACGTATATGCGCAGGTCAGAAAACCCTCTCGTATATACGCTAAGCATCAGTACAGGAAAGAATCAGAGTACGGAAGCATGTGGTGCATTATACATTCCAATATATGAGTACAATTACAAAGTTATCACCAGATGTGACCAATATTACAAGAATATTACATCACTGATAAGCGCAAATGCGAGAATACAAAGAGATGTATATGTTATGAACAGTATAAGGCACTCACGAGTTTACAAAAGGAAAACTCGAGAGGCGCACAGGGGGCCTGGAAGGATAGAGCTTCAAATGTTCTGCTGGAGATCCAAGCTACCGCTACACCTCTCAGGTCAGCAACAAAGAGAATCCCCTAGCCCCAAGCTCCAGGACCTGGACATGAGGATCCAGAGGAGGCAAGGCTCCTTGGGCTGCTGCCGTTTGCTGGAAAACAAAGAAGGAGAAGAAATAATGAAAGAGAGAGAAAAGAAGAAAGGGGGGTGTATATATAAAGGGAATTGTTTAGATTATAATATTGCCATTGTCAAGATTCCCTTAAAATGAGGCTTGTGTCTCCATGCAACGAAATCCGCGTCTTGGGCAAAATGAACTGGACGCAGAGATAAATCCGCGTCCAGGAGAAAAAACGCGGATGTTGCGTTTGATGAAAAAGACAAAAAGTCATGATGACAAGTTGCAGGGAAAGCATTAAATGCAGTATGGAGAGGATCTCTGCATTAAAGGCTGAATCCAGGTTAGGTGAAACTCGCGTCTAGCGAGGAGAGAGAAAATAGAAAAAGAGGAAATAAAATATCTGGATAGAATTCCAGTATCTGGGAAAACTCCGAAAAAGTCTAAAAAATAAAGTAGCTTTAAAAGCTTCCAAAAATTCTCAAAAATAATAAATATTATATAAAGATTTTTGTGAAATCGGTTTTCAGAAATTGATTCCAATAGTAAACTAAAAATCCTGGAATCAACCAGCGATACTGGCCGACACCAAATCCAGGGGAATTTTGATAAATGCAGAAAATTCTCAGAAAAAGTATTTAGATAGAAAATGTGATTTTAAGAAGTTGCAAGAAAGCCGTTTTTAGAATTTCAACTCCGTTTGTAAATTAAAAATCTGAGAATCGGTCAGTGGTACTGGTCGCACCGGTTTTGAAGATTTTCAATTTAATTCTGAAAATTTCCAGAAAATCATAAAAAATCTAAAATATTCGAAAACGATGTTTAAAACTGAAATCGGTCAAATCGAATAGCGAAAAGACCAAATCAAGCAATTCACTAGGATTGGGTTCCCGGTTCAGACTAGGGTTGACTCCGAGTTCACAAATTCAGATCCAAGGCAAAACGATCTCATAAATAAATCATAATACAAAACAAATACAGGAAGTAAATCAAAAAAATACGATCGAGAAATCTGAATACGCAACTAAGTATGTATTCCGGGAGCGGGTGTTACAACTTGTCCCTTCATTCTATCATCTTTGGTATTGCAAGCATTTTTCGTGCCGGATCCACGCGATATGCCTTGGGTGGTGCCCATTGTTACAAATCAAGGGATACCTTAGATTTAAGTACCGAAGGTGAATGTTTTGAGGTAATGCCTATCCGAGCTGATCCTAATGTGGCGTCTACCTTTACAGACGGTGTTGATACTATGGAAGGGTAAAAAAATGTATTTTGATTTGTTCCACTTTAATTTTAATTACATATTGGATTTTTAATGTAACACTGTATTAATATATAACTGCTTTACTTTATGTCTGGAGATGATTTAGTTGCATATATGTACTTTATTTCTGGATATGATCTACTTGCATGTATTATATGATTTCTTAACTTGATATGTTGTGTACGTTATTTTCTGTATTGACTTACATATATCTATTATACGAAATATCTAGAGTTTATAATTGTGAAACATAGGTCTTCTAAAATGACAACATCATCATCCTCTAGTTAGCAAGGAAGCCAATCCAGGAGAAAGAACAGGCCAGTTGGCCCGATCCAGATTGACGGAGATGGTTGTCCGTTTGGCATTCACTACGATGCACTCTCCATGTGCATTAGTTGGCATGTCTGCCATTGCGACGAATCCTCTCCGGCCTTAACTTGGCCTGACCATAAGAATTCAGGGAGAGTTGAAGCATTATATCACGAGTTGACTATAAGTGTTTATGCTTTATTTAGATTTTATGTTTATATTTATACTTTATTGATATTTTAATCTAATTTATATTGTGTTATATGTTGGGTGATTTTTGTCAGCTGGTTTGGAATGACATTGAGGATATTCTCAAAAATTCGCAAGTGGTTCAATGACAATGCATGAAAAAAGTGAAACGACAACAACTGCTCCCTACATTGCACTTTTGATCGCTACCAGGGTTTCATAGCTGAAGCTTCTACATTGCAATCGGACATAGCCGACAGTGAGACTTGAATGAATCTCTTATCGACATATAAAAAGAACAGCCAGGATCATGGGAGTGACTCGGTAAAATAATAAAATTATGAATTATTTATATATTTTTATACATGGTAGATTTACTAACTTTATTTTTTAATTTTTGGTGGTCGAAGAGGGAAAAATGTAAAGCGCCTCGCGCTGCAAATGACTTGATGCATAGGATGGGTAGAAACGCTCTTTCTGTGTGGAAGGGCAAATTTGTAAGTATAAATTTATATTCATTTAGTTTTATAGCATATTGCTTTTAAAGTTAATTTAATTTTTTAGTTTCTTGTATTTCTAATAGAGGGACACCCAGGGAACCGAGCACAAAGGAGATCTACAACTAGGAATTCTTGAAGATGGATGTGTTCGATGTTCCTGAGGGCGAGCTTCCTAAGCCTCGCACCCGAGGCAAATAGTCACCGACGAAGTTATGTCTGTCGGTGTACGTATTAAAAGTTTCTTTATATATCCTTATATTTTACGAAAATGTTTGAAATCTAATTTATAGTTTTAATGCCTTTATTAATTTTCAGCTCTAGCTCGAGAGGCATTATGATGCAACGATAGCAGATGGCGGCAACGAAAGCACCGCCAGCACACGAGCGAATTTTGAGATATTTAGACGTGTGACGAGGCTCGGTCTGCACGTGGATGTTCCCAGAGGCACCAAGCCTGTTAGGGAGAGACGCCTACACCGCCCAACTTGAGCAGTAAGTGCAGGTCATGAGGCAACAATCGGAGGCCCATACGGCAACAATCAGAGGCTGATCGTCAGAGGATCGCCAGTTTGAAGGCTGTTCAGAGAGAAATGAAACAGTTTCATGACCCAGTTTATGACGAGTCAACAAAGTGCTGGGCAACCTAGCAGCATGGGCGACGACAGTGCTGGCGGGGACGACAACGAGGCTTTGGTGAGATTGTATGATATGATTGCGATTGATATTACTTGTATTTTAACTTTTGTTTGTTATTATTATATATTTGAGATTACTTGAACTTTGATGAGATTGGTGTTTGGGTATTATTTTATTTAGTGAGATTGTATTTGGTTATTATTCTATTTGGTGATATTTGGTTGAGATTGGTGCTTGTGTTAGATCGGTGAATGATTGTTTATATATAAATTCATAGTTTATGTATAAATTCTTATTAAGATGTATGTACGTATGTATGGATGTAGCGTGTGCGCTGCAAATTTTTAAAAAAAATGCCAACAAATTGTATCAAATTTAGTATTTTTGATGTAATTATTGATCCATAATTGCGTAAAAAATAATAAATTTGATGCAATTTGACCAATAATTGCGTTGAATTCCTAAATTCGACACAAATTGATTACAGAGATTGCATTTTACACAAAACAATTTCACATTCTTTACAACTTCTGGACAACAATTGCGTCGAAAATAAATTTTTGACGCAATTACAGGACATTTAAAATTAATCTTTTTAACCAGTTTGCGTCGAATTTTCCCTGCAAATAGTAAATATTGCATCGAAAATTTGATGTAACTTTTAAATTTACAGAAATTTAAAAACTAAATTTTGGGTCGGATTTTCGATGCAAAATTTTCTATTTGCGTCGAATTTTCGACACAAAAATTGCATCTAGGTGTTTTGCGTCGAAAATTTTCGACGCAAAAATGCAAATTTTGATGCAATTGACAATTTTCTATTAGTGTTTGAGTGTAGATAAATTCCCACCGGGAATTTGTCCCCTACATTTTGGTGCTTCATTGAGATCTTAGTCCCTACACTCAAAATCTCTCTCCCCCTTCAATTTTTTCCAAAAAAATAAGAGCCTCTCACAGATCCGCGATGGCCCCACGCAAAGGAGTCACCAACGGTCTAACATCCAAAGCCAAGGCCATGGCCACCACAGGGGGCATGACTTCCTAACCGATTAACAGTCAGCCACGCATCAAGGGCACGAACTTCATCTTATCATCAGAGCCATCCATTAGCGGTCGCCCCCTCCCCCCCAATAGCAAGGAGACGATCCTTCAGATGCTCTATGAGATGAGGGAGCAGATGAAGGAACATCAACAATAGTGAGACCGCGAACGGGAGAAAATGGCACTCGATCGGGACAATATCCTTCATGAGTAGGAGGAGCTGAAACTACTCAACTAATAGCTACAGATCCAAGTCACTACCCTCCAAAACAACTCTGCTCGTGCAGAGGGCGACATTAAAGATGCGAGAACCCTAGATCTCCATACTCTCAATGAGCTAATTCAAAGGTGGATCGTGCAGGCCAAGTTACCTTAACAACTGATCCCGACTACCGATCTCCACGACTCCCTCCTCTCCAAAGATATCCAGGAGTGCGAACTTCCGAAGAAATTCACAACTCTCACTTTTGACAGCTACACGGGAATGAGCGATCTAGTACTGCACATCTAGCACTTTCAAGTTAAATTGATGCTTTATTCTCGCAATGATCCTGTAATGTGCCTTACCTTCTCTTCAAGTCTGAGAGGCGCAACATCAGAGTGATTCTATTCCCTACCCTCGCGCTCTCTCCATAACTTTCAGAGTAACCAAAGCCTTCCTCACACGGTATGTAACTCGTTAAGAGGCCAAGAAGAGTGGTCACCAGGCAAGATCTAAACAAGCATTTCCATCTCAGAATATTATTGCTTTTACTATGAAATTTTATGATTATATTCACTTAAAACAAATACTCGGTTACATCTGACAAGAGTGACATGAGATCTATTACATGTTTGAATTTGCTTGGTGAAAACAAATACAGATAAACGCATCCCGAGCCCGACTCACCAAAGCTCGTAAAGCTAAAGCAAACAAAAATACGTCAGATTGGGGGACGCTTCATACAGACGTGATCATATTCTTCATGCCACCATCCACAGCCCCGAGGGAGCCTAGGGAGATTCCATCACAAAGATAGAAGGTTCCTGAGCAAAAAAAACCCTCTTTTGAAGCACGCCTCCAAAGCAGCCAGATGGTTCCGTCCATGACGTGCAAGAACGTGACGAAATCACATCACTGGCACTCCATTCTAAAGAATTGCCCAGAAGCCTCTAGAGTGCAGATATCCCATCATCACAGGTCATCCTCCCGTACTTCCTTCCCAGTCCTCGCCCTCAGAAAAGAATCTCCTAGTGCGAAGACCACGGGACGAGGTCCAGAGAGAATATTGCAAGACATGAGAAACGATGATGGAATCAGAAATTCACCACCGCCACCATCCAGTAAGACCTTACTCCAACCATACCCATCATCAAGGAAAGATGTATTCGAGCAAATCAAGACAAGAGCTTGAGCCCAAGCGAAGAGAGAGGAGATAGAGACTCAGAGAAGAGAGAAGAGGCAGGGTCCACATGAGGGTAAACTAGTAATCTTCTTTTTAAACTTTTAAAAACTAACAATAGCTGACGGTGAGGTGAGGGCGAGCTTGTTTTAAAGAAAAGTGAGGGAAATGTGTAAGTGGGAAAATCCTTTTCCCACTTTCACTGTTTGTTTTGACGGTACAAGTGCAAGTGATTCCATTTGCACTTTTTCTCAATCTCATTTCTCACTTTCACACCCTAATTTTGTCACTTGCAGGTGTTATGGTAGAATTTTAAATATTTGATATTAAAATATTAATATTTAATATTGTGTTCTATCTTTTCACTTTCACTTCGACATTACTAACTAAACAACGTACAACGTAATATGCTTTTTCACTTACACTTTCAAATGGCAACCAAATAATGTAGAATGTACTTACATAAATCTCAAATTTTACTTATACCGTTACATTTCTCATTCTAATTTTTTACTTGCACATTTTCCTCCCACTTGTAGCGGCCAAACAAGTCAGTAAATTTGATTGTTTTTAAAGAATTTAATATAATTGAGCAATTATGATATTTGAAAATAATTTTAAAGTATGGATGGTTAAGAGATAAATATCAGAAAAACCCAACTTTGAAATACATTGGTTTTTTTAGTTGTCAACGACGCGTCAAACACGGCTATAGGTTTTCGTTTTTTGTTTCTTCCTCTTCTTTTTTTTTTTCCCTCTCAGGAAGTTTCATCTCTAGTATCATACGTAACTAGAGCAGATGCAGCCAGCCGGCGAGTCACGTGGGCAACTGGCCGCGTTTATTTATTTATTTCGCCGCGAGCGCGGCCCCACACCAACTAATTTCTCTGAGGTTTCTTGCATCTCACAGGCGTGGGTCCTACTTTACCCGCGCAGAAGATCTCTAACGCGAGGCGACCGACAGCCTTTATCTTTTTTTTTTTTTTTTCTCTCTATTTTTTTTACCGTGATTTTGCGTGGGTTGTCCGAGAAACTTCGGCTCTGTTCCTGCCTTGATTGAAGCTGTAGCATCGTTTAACTCAGCAATTGAAACCAGTGGGGCCCAGTGAATTTAATTGTGAACAAAACTGGAATCATGGGAGCTCGAGGATTTACAAAAAGCACCCTGGACAAGTTGGGCTTATCAAATTAAAGGACATAAAAGTGTCGGTAAGATAAACCTTATATAATTTAAAAAATAACATCTATCATTCTTCCCTTGCATTTTTAGTTTTTATGCGACTAAAGTTTACAGCTTTTTTGAAAAAAATAATTTAATTTTAATGGAAGATGCGAAGGTTTGTGACCGACTTATATTTTTTAAGCTGACTCACATGTAACACAAGAGGTGAGATTTCTGCATTTGTGGCAAAACAAAATAGAGAGAAATATAAGTCTATGTGATGTAGATTAAGTTGAAATGTATAACAAAAAATGGAAAACAATTAAAAAAAATAAAAAAAAAATTTGACACAAGCATCCCATTGGACAAACATACTGTATACACAAAAAAACAAAGAAACAATAACCGACCTTACAATTGTTTGAAATTTCAAAACTCCACATAATTCAAAGTTTGCTTGTTTTTTATTCATTTTATTTATGTTTAAACATCTAATTGTACATGTATATACCAACTTATAAAATTAAAACTTTAAATGACATTTCTTATGAAACTATTTATAATATAATTTTGTATGCTTTTTTTTTAACTTTATTCAGAGCTGTGGGATTTTTACATCCAAAATTAAAATAACAAATAATTTAATAACTAAATATAGGAACAATATTACGGTCTTGGAGAAGGCACGTGATCGCTGCGCTAAAAGGCATATTGTGACCTCGAGCGGTTAGTCAAGACAGATGTCCCCTTTAACGGTACTAACCTTCTTTGCCGGTGTCCCTTATATGCATGACCACGAAGGAGAGGTGACCTCGAATTATAAGCAATGCCCAGATTAAGGTTGAAAAGAGAAATTTTATAAGAGAAAGAAAGAAGAGAGAGAGAGAGAGAGGGAGGGAGAGAGAGAAATTATTTTCGTTAATTATGTGTTTTTTCTACTTTCACTGATATTGGTATAAATAGTTAGAAGCTTAGTCCCTAACCCTAACAACTAACCCCACTAATTATGACAACTAACCCTACTGACTATGCCAACTAACCTATTAGTGGAGTGGTTGTTAGTGACCAAGTCAAGTTAGTTATCTTTAAATTTAATTTATTTATAATTTTAATAAATTCCAACAGTCCCCCCAAAAGATTGAAATTTCAAATAAGAATATCTGAGCATGTTATCCTATGCAGTCGGTGCAGGTAGTTTCTGACTTTGAACCTACACTTAGTGACATTTTTCACATCTTGAGGAACATAATGGACTAAGCTTTGTATTAGGTCTCTTTATCAGGAATTGACAAAAACACACATAGAATGTTTACAATATTGGGTCACAAAGTGGATCGTTATGGCCATACTCACATGCCCACTTATGAGAGTTTTTAGGGTTAGCCCTGCCCCCTCAATCGCCATCGTCACGATTCCTCTCACGTAAGTAAGTCCTCAAAAGATATCTGTGATTAGAATGATACCTCCCACACTACATGCGTTAGACTTATTAAGAGCTTGCTCAACCTGACCGATCACATCATATAGCACGGTCATTATAGAAATTCGGTAGTAGATATAATAATGCAAATTATAAATATATCTAGTGCTACAAGTTGGAGTGGAATCTCCAAGGTCAGTGCTCCATATGATAATCACCAGTCCAGCTTATTTCTACCACACTGAATCTCTTCCACAGAGCCAAGCTCACCAATAAAGTAGGCTGGGTTCTTGATGCGAGTGATCTCTACTATGGGCTTAACTCTATCCCCCTCAATGATTCTAGGACTACTCCTAGATAGACTCTTTCTCAAAATGGACTTTATAAGGTCCAGGATCATATATATGGCTTAAAAGTCTTTTCATATGTTTCATATTTTGATGCAAACATTACTACCCATCTTATAAGAAGCTCCCCTAATTTGAGAGATATGAAACATTTGATCATGAGATAACATTCAAATATAGATTCATATCATTATTATTAAAAAATTAAATAATATACAAAGTATATAACAAATGTATTATCGAATACATAAAAGCATTAACATTTGCAATATTATCAGAACCACATACACAATTAGATTTCGTTCTCAATGTCATTATTAGTAAAGAATAATAATGAAAGTTCTAACAGATATAGAACTAATATCTTCTTACCTTTATAAACTGATGATGTTTATAATGTCACAATTTGATCATAAGGATGGCTGCATGTTGGTGGCTGGCTATATACCCTACTTTCTGAACTTGCCTCACTATTTCATATCCTTAATCTTAAATTAAAACTTTTCATCCTATAAGCGTATATCATTTAAAATTCTTTATGTCATGTTATACATGTAATTTTCAAATGTAAGAATTAAACTGATGAGTAAGATAAACTGATCATGCGAGTACAAGTGCTTCTTGTTCCCATGACTACGCCAAACATTTGCTTTTTATTGCTCATTCCATTTGAATTAGAGAAATCAAATTAACAAACAACAATTAAATTTTAATATTTGTTAGTGAAATTTAAACAAGCATTGAAAATTGAGCTCTAATTGAAAATATTTGATAAATTAGATAATTGTCAATCTGCAATTAAAAGTACTTAAAATCTGCAATTAAAGAATTATCAGACAAATTATATTATTTCATATGTATGACATATGATATAATATGAAATGGAATAATATGAAAGCACCTACTAATCTAATGTGTAATACCCAAAATATTAACAATCATGAATTAGTGAGTAGTTCCGTTTTAGCTTCCTTCAAAATTTCTTCTATTGAAGATTGCATAATGTTAATATCACTATATTCAGCTTTAGATTTGCTCACACAATCTTATGTTCACATTTGGAACAATCACATTCTAACTCTAATTGTGAATTCTAATTCATTAGTTAAAAGAGCAGGTAGAATGTGAAGTTAAAGTCATAGGGGCTAGTTCTCTTGTAGCACATCATTAGTGAAAGTGATATGTATAAAGAATCATTGTAGGTAAATATATTGATATAAAATTATTCTTTACTATAGTTTCAGTTTTCTCCTTCCAACACCTGATTTTTCTTTCCAAAAAAATTTAAATGACCAATAACAGTATTAATCAACTCAAAACTATGAAGTACTATTTTTCAGTAGCATGCGTTAATTTCAAGTGAACATATGACCCTCTTTCTCTAATTTTCAAGAAATACTAGCACATCTTTGTTATGTTATGAGAAAATCGTAATGAATAGCGGCATATACATAAAGCATGTGCATATAAACATGACAAGCTATTGTAATTTATCTCATATGAAAATGACAATTAAAATAAACCACTGCAATGTAAAGCAGTGAGTACTCACGGGCATGAGTAATAGTTACTAATAACATCTCAATATATTTAAGTTATTATATGAAATATTGGACATAAAATAAAAATGAAAAACTTGGTGCTTTCCTCAATTAGAGTTGTTTGAATTATATAAAAAAATATGCTTTTAAAACAGTCAAAACATCATTGAACAATTTTAAGATGCACTCTAGGTACTTTGTGGCAAACATAACAAACAATAATATTGCAACAAAAAAAAAAAAAAAAAAATCGTTAACTAAATATGCAAAAAAATTGTATTTACAGAAGCACTAAGTAAAAGGAAATAACATCCAGCATTAATATAACCATCTTGGTAGGCAGAAACTTTCTCACTATTATGCTAGAGATAAAAGGTGTAAATTTTCAATCATGCAGTTGAAAAAATTCCATGACTTAAAGTATTAATGCTTAAGAGAGAGCTTATTGTTGCTATTATAGAAAGTGCAAAATAATTCTTTTTCCAGTTTTCCTTAGATCCAAAAGTTATAGTATTTTTTCAAAATATTGGACATTCGTCGTGGAAAGAATATATGAATTTAAAATAGTGACTCTGCTCCCTAATCAAAGGAGATAATTGTAAAACTTAGAATATCTAAAATAAAAATTTCAAATATCACATTTTTTTTTTTGATAAATGCTCACTGGCGCTAAACTAGGTAAAGCTCTATGATGAATGGGTCTGGTAAAGTCTAGACATCAAAATAACATTCAATTTGAATGTGAGAAAAAATTACGTGCAAACATCAAAATAAAACAGTTGTTGTAACTGACAAAAAAATTGAGCAAAGGGCAGTACCCAATACTTTCAATAAACAAAACTTTAATGATTTAAGTGATTCTCATATTCCAATTTTCAGTTAATAGTCAAAGTGCTTCAACTAATATTGTTCCATGCAAGATTGTAGAATCTAATAAGATGCTAATAGGATATTATCGGCAACTTCCCGTGACAACATAATTTTTTTTGAACCAATACACTTTATCTAACTGAAACAATAATCAAAGAATTCTCTCATACCCCATAAAAGCTATCAAAACAGTACCTTAAAAAAAATATAAGAAATATTTTTAATAACTATAACAAAGTATAATATCAATAAACAGATTTAATACACTTGGAGTAAAGATATCTCAAATAAGCAAATGCAACAATAAAGAACTAGACTAAAATTATTGAGTCCAAAAACATTGGTCACATAATATCACCATTTAGGTGGATAAAAGCAAATGTAAACAAACTTAAACAGTGCGAATAAATTGTCATATGCCTTTTAGATTGTGGGACTTTTACATTCAAAATTTAAATAGCTAATAATTTAATAAAAGAAATATTGGAACAATAATACCGATTTCGAGGAAGGTGCATGCTCGCTGCACTAAAGGGCATATCACCGACCTCGTGCAGTCAGCCAAAACAGATGTGCCCCTTAGCGATACTATTCCTCTCTGGCGGTGTCCCTTGCGTGCACGACCACGAAGGAGTAGTGGCCTCGAATTGTAAGCCATGCCCATATTAAGGTTGAAAGAGAAATTTGATAAGAGAAAGAACGAAGCGAGAGAGAGAAATTCTTTTTGTTAATTCGGTATTTATCTACTTTCACTGATGTTGATATAAATAGTTAGAAGCTTAGCCCATAACCCTAACAACTAACCCCACTAATTATGATAACTAACCTCGCTGAATATGCCAACTAACCCATTAGTAGGTGGTTGTTAGTGACGAAGTCAAGTTAGCTATCTTTAAATTTCAATCTTTTTTATAATTTTAATAAAATTTCCAACAAGAACTAGCTAGCGCTGATTACCCAGTCCTGACTCGATCCGAACCGGATCCGAACAAATCTAGAACTAGGGGTGGCAATTGGGTCGGGTCGGGTCGACCCGACCCAATTACTGCTCGACCCATATAATAATCGGGTCGGGTCGACCCGACCCGTTTATTATATGGGTCAAAAATTCAGACCCAGACCCGACCCAGGCTTAATCGGGTCGACCCGACCCGACCCATTTGACCCGATTATTAAGCTTTAAATATAATTTCTTTACGTTATTTTACTAAATTGTTTGGTGATATGGTTGGTCATCACACTAAACTCATACACTAGAGGTCACAGGTTCGAAATTGGGCTCACGCATATTTTTTGACAATTTAATTTAGGTCAAGGGGAGGAGGCGGTGGCGGCGGGGGAGGAGGCCGAGGAGGAGAGAGAATAATTGGGTCTAGCGGGTCTGTCGGGTTCGGGTCAACCCGACCCATTTAATAATCGGGTCAGATGGGTCGACCCGATTACGACCCAAACCCAATTAGCCCAAACCCAGACCCGCTAACTCCGGGTCGGGTCGGGTCGGGTCTGGCGGGTCGCGACCCGTCTGCCACCCCTATCTAGAACCGGTCCCGAAATTCATGGATAGAATATGGATATAGAAAACCGGATCCGAAATGATTCACTAGCAGATATAAGAAGAATATTCAAAAATTAAGAATTTTAACTGATTACCCAATCCCGATTCGATCCTGAACCAGACCTGAACCAATTCAGAAGAACCAAAATCGCTCCCGAATATTCATGGATAGGGTATAAATATAGGAGATCCAAAATCGACCAGATCCGTTACCAGCACTACTTAGAACTAAGGGTCTGTTTGGTTCTCGTAATTGGCCGTAATTCGTAAGTTGAAATTGATAAAGTCTTTTACATTTGTAAATGAGTTACATGCATGTAAGCTTTATGGTGTTTGGTTGGTAATATAAAGTTGTAAGTGGAAAAGTGTATTGTGCTTTACGGTGTTTGGTTATCGTAATGTGTAAGTCGTAAGTGAAAAAGTTGATCACAAAATTAACTATTTGGTGATTTAAAAAGTTTTAATATTGCAAATAAATATTAAAAATTCTAAATATTAAAAAAATTAATATTAACATAAAAAAATAATACAAATTTGCATGACCACAAAATTAACTGTAACTGGGCTGTAAATGAGTGGTAATTGGGTTGCAAGTGAGGGATAATTGGGTTGTGTAAGTCTTTTACGAATTACGGTCCAAACAAACGCCGTAGTTGTAACTGGGTTGTAAGTCATTTACGAATTACGGACTTTTACGCGAAACAAACGGCCCCTAAATTTAGTTCCACGTGCATCGCACGTACAAAAGTTATAGTACGATAAAATTAGAAAGAGTACAGATAAGTCCCCAGAGAGAGAGAGAGAGAGTACAAATAAACGCATAGATAAGCGCCATCTAGAAAGAGTATAATAAGTGAGCGAGTATAGATAAGTGCTATCTCTTTGCTGTTTTGGATGAGAATGGGTCGGGCCCAATCAGGCACACACCTCAATTGGGTGGGGGAGATTTTCTGAAGGAAACAAGACTTTGCCTAATGTTATTTGTGTAGGCTCAAAATCAAGTACCTTAGCCTTGAGCTGTCTTGATTTTTTTTGCACTTATGGTCATTTTTTTTTTGTGAAATAAACTCTTATGATTGTTGGAAAATAAAAAAAATAAATAAATAGGAACCATTAGATAATATTTACATATTTTTCCAAGCTGTAGCTTTTTTAGAGGTAAATTGCAAAAAGGGTACCCGAGTTTTGAAGAAATCTTAAAATGAGTATCAAACTTTGTCTTTTCTCAAAATAGACATACAGGACCCCACTTTCATTAATTCTTAAACTTTTCGTTAGTTTGTTGGTTACCTAGTCACGTATGAGGTACATAACTTAAAATTTGGACCAAAATGCCCTTCTTTTTCACCTCTTAATCACAATTCTTACTCTCATTTCAAAATTGAATCCGTCAACTCCCTCTTTCTCTCTCTTCACCACCTAGCAAGCTTTAGTCTTTCTCTTACATTAAGATATTGAAATCCATTATATATATATATATATATATATATATATATATATATATATATATATATATATATATATATATATATGGGCTTACTGTACCTCAGCCTGCGGGCTGAGAGAGTTTTCTCAGCCTGCGGGCGTGGCAACATCACCGCCCCACATCTGTTAAAAAATTTGGCGGACAAAATCCTGTAAAATCCCGCCCAATTTAATGCCAGTCACCTCAACATTGTATTTTCCGAAAATACCCTCCATCACAACCTTTTACCTTATTGAAAAAAAATTGTCTTCCAAAAAAATTTACAGCTCTAAAACTTCAACCGGCGGTTCTGATCCAATTAGTTCTTTTCCTTCAAAAATTTCATCCGTTTTTGAAAAAAAAATATTTGCAACTGATGGCGCCTAAGAAATCATCCGTCGAAAAAGGTACTACAAAATTGATATTTTCAAAAAATTTTAGGGTTTTGTGTATTTTAATAGTTTTAAATTTTTTCAAGATTTATTTCTGAAGTCGCATGTTTTTTTAAATTTTTTTTAAATATTGGAAACATGGTCGCAATTACGAAAGAGATTTTCAAACTTTAGACGATAAAGGTCCTATTTTTTGAAAGTTTTTGTTATTTACTTCTATTTTTACTGTGTCGCAGTTCAGATCTGTGCGACTTTGGAATTTTTTTTTTTTTTTACCTTTCCTTGTAGATGAATGCGACGTAGGTCGCAGTATATGAAATTTAATTTTTTTTCTCACATACTGACGACATTGGGTCGCAGTTGTTTAAATAAGAGTTGTAGTCTCAAGTCTTCACCAAGGTCGCAGTTTATTTTAAATAATATGTTTTTATCAAACTTGTGTCGCAGTTGTTTCTTTTTGAACTGTAGTCTTATGCGACCTTGGTCGCAGTGTTGGCCCTGGTCTCAGTTGTTCTGATTGCACTGTAGTCCTATGCGACCTTGGTCGCAGTACATGTAGTGCGACCCTAGATTGCAGTGTAGTCCTGGTTCTAGTTGTTTTTTTTTGCAATGCATGACTGCGACCGAGGTCGCAGTTTATTAAAAAACAAATATGCTTTTTATTCCCTTATAATTTTTAAATAATCATTGGTCTAAAGTGTTTAATTTTTCTTCCTACGTAGGTAAACAACAGATACAGGTTCGTCCTCTGAGATCAAGCATAAAACCAATGTGCCAGTTAATGAAGAAATTTAAAAAGTACATACAGCCTGATTTCGTAGAGGCGATGAAGAATACCCCATTTGGCCCAATCTTTATAGCGTTCTACAATGAAGAATTTGGACCGAAAAGGCTCTAAAATCAAACGTTGCCGTACTGCGTATTTTAGACCAGTATGACAGGAATGCAAAGACCTTTACAATTGGGGGCAAAGAGATTGAGTTAACAGTGGAGGATGTTGCCCTAACTTTTGGTCTACCTGTCAATGGGGCAGATTTTGTGATGAATAAGACATGTACGATGAAAGATAGAGGTGTTATAAAACATTTTTTTCCCCAATATAAAGAAGATCACAAAAGTATCTATTGAAGATGCTTTGGATGATCTTCTTGTCAAGAGAAGGAAGAGGGATATATTAGATGTGACACCGGATGAACAATTTGAGCAGCAATTGTCTATAAAAGAAATTATAAGAGATATAAATAGACTTGCAGCTCAAGACTTTACCACATTAGTCATCCTATACATGTCGGCCACTCTTTTCTTCTCTGGCAGTAAATGCATGGTGCCGTGGTATATTGTGGAACAGATTGCCAATATGCAACTGATGAGGACAATATGTTGGGTAAAAGCTGTTTGGCAATTCCTGATTGACTCAATGGACATCTTCAGGCAAAGCACGTACGAGCTGTAAGGATGCTCAGTGCAAATTATTGTAAGTACAAATCTCAAATTTGGACAACATTGTATGAAATTTACCCATAAATTGAAAAAATTTGTGGAAACTAATTTAATTTTTCATTTTTGCAGTATTGGCTGTGTGAGAGGGCACCTATTTTTGAGCAGAGGTCTGGTTTGGAGGAAAAAACACCACGCGCAGTAAGATGGGACCTCCAAAATATTAGCAGATCTCTACTTGAAGTTGATCTAAAAAAGATTAACAGCAATATTGTAAGTTAAACTTTTTTTTATGTGTAGTACAAATAAAATGCGACCAAAGTCGCAGTATTGAGCCACCTTTCGCAGTTCGTTTTCTGCCTGACAAATATTGTGCGACCATGGTCGCATTCTCTTGAAAATACCCTTTTCAACAGAATTGCGACCATGGTTGCAGTGTTGAGCTGCATGTCTTGGCAGATAAATTTTGGCACGACAAACATACTGCGACCATGGTCGCATTCTTATCCAAAATATTTCATAGATAAACTGCGACCATGGTCGCAGTATCATTATTTCATTGTTTTATTTTTAGCTTACCTTTTTCTGTTTATTTTCAGATTTTGAGTCGAATGGCCAACATCTCTAATGATGAAAAGAATATGGTTGGCCTTCCTGTTGAAGGGGAAGAGGATGAGGAAGAAGAAGTAGCAGAAGATGAAGGTGAAGAAAAAGAAGAAGAAGAAGGTGAAAGTGAAGGAGATGAAGGAGGCCATACATGTAATGAGGCTGACATCCCGGCGGAAAAGGAGCTAGAAACGGCTGAAACGAGTGAGCAAGAACCAATTTTTGAAGGTTATTTGCCACCTCCACCGGATGTTCAAGCAGCAGAAATAAAACGATTGAGGTCTGCAAATCAGCACTTGAGAGATTATGTTTCTCAGCTTGAAAAAAAGATTGAAAATATGGAGACTGAGAAAAGACTCAAGACTGAATTAAAATTTAAAAGGAGAGAAAAAAAGAGAAGAAAAAAAAAAAAAGCAGCAGAGGAAATTAAAGGTTAAAGAAGAGGAAGAAGAAGAGCTGCTGAGAGCAGCCGCTGCTGCGAAGAAGGAGAAGGAAAAGGAGAACAGGAGGAGAGAAGTGGAGGAGAAAGAGAAGGAGAATAGAAGAAGGGAAGAGGAGGAGAATGAAAGGAGATTGTGGGAAGAAGAGGAGAAGGAGAAGAAGATGAGGGAAAAGGAGGAGCAGGAGAAGGAGAAGAGGAGGAGGGAAGAGGAGGGGCAGGAGAGGAGGAGGAGGGAGAAGGAAGAGAATGAGAAGAAGAGGAGGAAGGCGCAGATGGAGAACAAAAGAATAAAGGAGCAGATGGAGAAGCAGGCTAAAGAGGAGAAGAAGAAAAAACTGGAAGAGGATAAAATCATGGGTTCTGAGTCTATTTTAAATATTACTGGAGAAGAAATTCAAGAACATACTCCGCCTCAGAAGCAATCCTCAAAAGAAGCTGTTTTGGAAACCTCTAAAGGAACAATAGAAAGGAGAGTCAAAGAACGCAAGCGCGCTGAAAGAGATCGCGATGACTCCGACTTTGTTTATCCAAAACAGAAGAAGAAAAAAAATGAAAATCCTCTTCCACAGCCTGCGGCTGCGAGTTCTACCGCTGGTTTCGGCGACAAAGAGATTTCCTCCAATGTGCCAAAATCGAGACAATTGACCGAAACCACATCATACAGAATTCTGCAGCCCCATCAACAAGCTCTTATAAAACATTTCTTCGACAAGTCCTACTCTGAGTAAGTTAATTCATAGTAAAAAAATTTCTGTTATACCTTTATATAAGAACAATTAAATTACTAACTTTGTTTTGAATATCTTGCAGTTCTACTGCGTATCAGGATACCAATAATGCAATCATCATTTTAAGGAATGACATTGAGGACCTGATATTCAGTAGAGACTTAGATGCAAATGTAATTCATTTCTACATGCAGCATCTTGAGAAAAGAGAAGGATTAAAAAGCATATTCTTCCGAAGCGAAGCTTGGGTAAAAATCTACTTTCTCCTTTACGGTTTAATGTAATATCAACTCTGGAAAAGATTACTAATATTCTCTATCTCTGTTTAGGCATAAATCATGTACTGCGACTAAGGTCGCAGTGAATAATTAAAATGTACTGCTACTAACACATGTACTGCGACTAAGGTCGCAATTTATAATTAAAATGTATTGCTACTAACTCAGGTACTATGACAAAATGTAACAGCTGCGACCTGCGATCTGCGACCAAGGTCGGAGCTGCGACCAAGGTCGCAGTTTATAATTAAAATATATTGCTACTAACTCAGGTACTGCGACAAAATGTAACAGATGCGACCTGCGACCAAAGGTCGGAGCTGCGACCAAGGTCGCAGTTTATAATTAAAATGTACTGCTACTAACTCAGGTACTGCGACAAAATGTAACAGCTGCGACCAAGGTCGGAGCTGTGCGACTAAATAATATAGTGCGACTAAGGTCGCAGTTTATAATTTTTTGTTATATTTTTAATTCATTTTGTATTTGATTTAAATTTTTTTTCTTGTCCGCAGCACGGTGTTGTAAATAAAATTGAAGATCTGGAAGGTCATTTCATCAAGCAGAAGCTGTTGAAAAACTGGACAGCTGACGTGCAGTACATGTTCTTCCCGATCAATCACAAACATAGTGCCGACGAATCGGGATTTCACTGGACCTTGCTGGTATTCGATTGCTCCACAGAAGAGTGGATTTTTACAACTCTTTGGTCCCAGCTGACAAAAAAAGTAGTATAACAAAGCTTTACCAAACAGATGCAAGAATAATGGTGAGTTAAATTTAATATTTTGATTACTGGAAACTTGCAATTAATTGGTTAATACTAATTTTTGTTCCTATTGACATTGCAGAAAGATAGATTATTAGAGATTTTTGAGATTCATTCCAAAAAAATGAGAAAAAATAAAATAAAATACGCAAAATGCCCCCAACAAGCAAACAGGTATATAAATTTTTGACATGTAATTTCATTTCATATTTTCTACTTTTTTTTAGTACAAAAACTAATTTCATTTAATGATTGCTCTATGGAAATTTCAGTGTTGATTGCGCTATATATGTATGCAAGTACATGGAAAGCATAGCGTCTGGCTATCATCTATCAGCTGCTGATACTGTTACGGTTGATGGTGTACAGAAACTAAGAAGTGAGCTTGCATACATGATACTTGGAGATGTAGAGAAGAGTTGGGATGAAGAAACAGACATTATACGACATACGACATATGAAGACTGATCTCCGTGCAAATTATTGATATACCACAATTTTTTTTTTATAAATGTAAAAAATATTTCAAGTGCAATTCATTGCATAATTTTTTTGTTGTATTGATTTAATTTATACACAGTTCTATACATTTATATATTATAAGTTCCATTGATTATTTACAGTCTTCATTTGTTACAACTTGGCTTTTACTATTGCGTACTGATGTTAGAAACAAACATGCCTTCAGTAATTGTGTTAATCAACAACAACATTGCGACCTTCGTCGCTATGCGTGTTAATATTAAGGAAACACCTACCTAACGTACAGCGACTTAAGTCTTCACCATCTCAAAATTATAAAAAGAAGGTTGCGACTTTGGTCGCAGTTGATAGCCGCAACCTTAGTAAAATACAATGCGACTTTGGTCGCAGTTGATGGCGGCAATGTTTTAATCAACTACAACACTGCGACCTTGGTCGCTATGCGTGTTAATATAAAGGAAACACCTACCTAACATACTGCGACCTAAGTCGCAGTACATGTAGTGCGACCCTAGATTGCAGTTGCTGGCCATCTTTATCAATAAGAACACTGCGACCTTGGTCGCAATGAACCATGTACACTACGACCCAAAGTCTCTGACTACATTATGTACAAAAAAATTAAACTATAAAGTAGAATTTTGTAGCATTAAAACTTTAAAGTACAAGTACATATAAAAATAATACAGTAGAAATCAAAGAATGATAATAAATCTGATTATAATTACATGCCAGTGTCAGAATGCGACTTAATCTCTCTACACTGTGCGACCCTGGTCGCACTTCATAAAAAATTGAAGTCTTTGTTCCTTCGAGATGGAGGCAACCCAAACCTACTTCTTCTGCCAATAAAAAAAATAAATAGTAAGAATTTTAAAAGATTAATCGTTATAAAAAAAAATGATTAACATGTTTAATGTAATATACCATTAACGGACAACCAGTCCTGTAATGGCCCAGCTCTTGGCAGTTACCACATCTTCGATGCTTAACTTCCTTCTGATATATAGAATCTTCAAAACCAGACTTAAGCTTGGATGCAGCTCTAGGTCTCCCCTTGGTTGGTACAGGACCAATTGGATCACGTATATTCAATTCTTCACCATCTCACAATATAACAACGGATCCACTGGAACCAACGGCAGTCTTAGGATGTGATGAATGATCATTTCCTGACATTGCTCTGTATTCTCTAGTGGTATTTTGGGCAAAACTTTCCAAAACTCCCTCCAACTTTGAAATATTTTCATCAGAATCAGTGACCATGTCCAGAATTGCATTAAATTTTGAACGAACTGACCACAATCTAGCCGTCCGTGGAGTGCCTTGACTGGGAAAAGGCCTCATGCCATTTTCAATTGCAACGTTTTTATAACGAGCATCCAACCTCCATCTCTGAAGTATATATGATTCCGGTATATGTGTAACGTGATTGTGCCACAAAATACACAGAATATGTCTACATAGGATACCCTCTGTTTCAAATAACGAGCAACTGCAAGAAACATGAAGTTCCTCTCGCTTATCATAACTGACCTTTTCCCAACTGTCTTTTGATTCTGAAAAATTACCAACCAAATATGTTGATCCAGGTTTGTCCTGTTTCACCTCTTCTGAAAACAGTGTCATTACAACTGCCCATTCCTTTTGGAACAACTGAAAAATCTTCGGTGTATACAACTTCGAAACCTGTATCTCATATGGATTGGATGTACAATTGGGCACAGAATTCAAACCCCTAAAATCTTGAAGAGATTCAGATGCACGACGGGAAGCAACGGCTTTATCATATAGGTGAACAAATTCCATTAGTTTAGTGTTTGAGTTAACAAAACCATCAAAGAAGGAATTAATACTCTCGGACCTCTGACTGGTTGTCATTCCAGCATAGAAAACATCCTTGAGATATGCATTAACCCAATGTCCACGAAGCCTGTACATCTTCATCAACCAACTGCCATCTTCTTCTTCTAACTGATATTTTTCACTCATCAGACGTCATCGTTCCTCACAAGTGCTTATATCGCGGGAGGTGTACCAAGCATGAAAATCGGAGACCATATCTTCTCCATACTTGTTAGCCATTGGGATTTGTTGCTCGGCAATATGTTTCCGTACATGCCAGAAACAGTAACGGTGTCGAGACGTCGGGAAAACAATATTGATGGCCTCACCAATCTGCGCATCCTGATCAGTAATAATCAGCTTCGGTTCAACTTCATGCATGCACTTGAGCCATTTTTGGAATAACCAAACAAAAGTATCCCTCTGCTCATCAGCAAGCATTGCACAGCCGAACAAAATTGACTGCCGGTGATGATTTACTCCAGTGAATGGAGCAAATGGCAAGCTCAAGTGATTAGTCCTGTATGTGGTGTCAAAAACGATCACATCACAGAAGCTCAGATACGACGAAATAGCTCTTCCATCAGCCCAAAAAATGCTTCTAAGTGTGCCCGCGTTATCAACTTCACTTGAAAAGAAGAATTCTGGATCGGTCTCGGCTTTCTCTTGAAAATATTTGATAATAGCAATAAACTCATGACCGCAGTTATTTCTACGTTGACGAGTGAAATCAATAACTTGTTGAGGGCGCACTTCTTCACAGCCTTCTCCCTGGCTCATTGCATTAACAACGCGGGAAATATTTGAAGGCCGCATTCCAACATCAACCAGATTGGTCATAATGCTTCTGCTAATTTTTGAACGATGATTCTGGTGAGAGTAATGGTGATGTACCTTATCCGGGCTTGACAATTCATGTGAATGAGTATCAACAAATTTTGTGATAACCCAATATCGAGTTGAGTCCAACAATAAACGAAGACGGATATGCATCTCAGCAGGACAAGATACTCTAGTGTTAACTCGACGATGCACTGTAAGCCCCTCTTGTCTTTTGTCACACAACTTCTTCAGCCCTCCTTGTTGCAGCAAAATCTTCTGCAAATAATCTCATGAGGAGGCTTCCGTGACTTATCTGTACTTTTTCTTCTCACGCTAAAACCTCTATTCCTTGCAAAATAATTGTAGAAATTGTATGCTTCCATATGCGACAGGAACTGTTTCCCTATAAACTTATCTGAGCTTCCAGACATTTCTGCATGTGCATTCATATCCTACAAAAAGAATTTACACGAATTAAATGAATATAAATATTTTTTAGATATCACTGTATTCTAAAATATAAGTTATATAAATGCGACCAAGGTCGCATAAGAGATGACAACAATTTACTTCTTATCAGCTGTTGCGACCAAGGTCGCAGTTATCCGTATGAGAAGAAATCTATATTACTTCTTACTAAAGACTGCGACCTAAGTCGCAGTAAATAAAAATAAGATTTCACATACGGCATGAAATCTATAATACTCCTTATTGAAGACTGCGACCTAAGTCGCAGTAATCAGTATGTGAATAAATCTATATTATTCCTTACTAAAGACTGCGATCTAAGACGCAGTTATCCGCATGTGAAGAAATCTATATTACTCCTTACTAAAGACTATGACCTAAGTCGCAGTTATCCGTATGTGAAGAAATATATATTACTCCTTACTAAAGACTGCGACCTAAGACGCATACCCTAGAAAAAAAAGAATTCACAGCCGGAGATTATTTTCAAATAAGATTGCGACCGAATATTAAAACGGTCGCAGTACCTCACAGTCTAAAGAGAAAACATTAAATATTTAAGAAATTGTTTTTAAAATAGATATAAACAATTAAAACCTGTTGATCGGCATGCAGAGATGTCAACCCTTCAAGATTTTCAATATTCTGAGAGAAAGTAGAACCAGATGCAATATCTTCCATATTAAGATCGCCGGTATACTGCTCAGACGTCGACATTAAATATTTTGCAGAAAAAAATTGATCTGAAAAGATTTTATATTTTCAGAAAAAAGTTTATCGCAGACTGAAAAGGTGAAACTAGATCTTTCAAAAAGAGGTCAGGAAATAGGCTGAAAAGTAATTTATATCATATAAATAGCGGCAAAAATAAAAGGGGAAAAAATAATAATAAACAATAAGGAAAAGTTATCATAAGGGGTATTTGGTAATTTAACTTCTACATAAAAGCAGGCCGCAAGTCAGTGAGGTGACAAATTGAGCCACGTCACCGCAGGCTGAGAGAATACTCTCAGCCCGCGGGCTGATATACATTTTTCTCTATATATATATATATATATATATATATATATATATATATATATATATATAGAGATAGACTTGTATCCTTTCAAAAGGATTTGATCCCGGATCCTTCCCACTCAAATTCAACCCTCCAACACTCGAATACAAGATCCACTCCGTTGAAGTTGATCTATACTATTTCAAGTATCTATAAACCAAAAATCAAGTGTTTTAAATACTTTTTGCCCATCCATCAAGCGACGCAAAATGGACGGCTGAAAGTAGTGAGTTGGTTAGATCTATGTCTTTAGACATACAAATTCTCGATCCGGCCATTTCATTATGATCTAAACATTTAAAAACCCCTATAAACTAATTTTTGTTAGATTTCAAATGTTCTACACCGTTAAACTAACCAACTCACTATTTAGGCCGTCCGTTTTTCCCCTACTTGATGGATGGGCAAAAAGTATTTAAAACACTTGATTTTTGGTTTATAGATACTTGAAATAGTATAGATCAACTTCAACGGAGTGGATCTTGTATTCAAATGTTGGAGGGTTGAATTTGAGTGGAAAGGATTCGGGATCAAATCCTTTTGAAAGGATACAAGTCTCTCTCTCTCTCTCTCTCTCTCTCTCTCTCTATATATATATATATATATATATATATATATATATATATATATATGAAAATCTTCAAATGAGAAACTTTTTCAAAATAAGCTTCGTTAGAAAATCATATAGGAGTGATTTCGTGGATAATCCGAACCATTCATGTTGATCTACGTACTCTAATTAGGTTACCAATAAAAAATCACGTGATTTCGAGACTTTTTACCAATGCATCAAATGACATCTTTATTCTACAGAATATCAAATGACATTTTTTTATTGGTAACCTAAATAAAGTATGTAGATTAAGATGAATGGTTTGGATCATTCACATGATCTCTCCTATATGATTTCTTGTGGTCTTCCTGTGAGAAAGTTTCTTACACGAAGACCTCTCTCTCTCTCTCTCTCAACACACACACACACACACACAAAGATCTTTGGTTGTATTAGGAGAAAAACTAAGTGATGGAGGCCTCAAACCTACTTATGCTCTATTTTCTTCGCACTTTCACTCATGTATTCTTTTCCAAAAGAAAGAGCCAAGTAAAATGGAGGTTCCAAATAAATGTAGCATGAATTAGGTGACTTGAGTTTTGAGCTTGTACATAGTTTTGAAAATGAGTTATTTAAGCCCTAATATATACTACTACAAGGAGAAATGAAGAGACCATTTTGTAACGTGTAATTATTTTTGCAATACAGTTCATACTTTCCTCTTCCGCTCGCTCTTCTCCATCGCGCTTCCGTCGAGCCAGCGTTGGCGGTCATCGAGATCAGCACCTTCGCGGTCGTTGCTCTACTTGTTGAGGTTGATCGAGGGGGTTGATGAGAATAAGGGGGAGGATCCTCTTTGGCTAGAAACCAAGAAAGGGCTCCAGCCCATCACCGCATCGCCCGAGGTCTCGCCATTAGATCAGCCCCTCTCGGGCCTCGCCGCCTCCACTAGACAGGCCATGCCATGTCCTGCTTTTCAAAATATACAATAGTAAGAACGCAACGAGAGTCGACAACGCATAGATGCATGAAAAATACCCCGCGTATACGCGATAAGCCTCAGTACAAGTAAATAATTACAATATGCACATTTATTTCAGCCTTAAATAAGTACAAGAATACCTGCAAAATGGTTAGTAATCATAATAGACATGAAAATAGGGATAAATAAGAAATTAAAGTTAGAATAATAAAAATACCTATAAATAATATAGATGACGAGACTCCTATTGTATCCTATGAAATATCAGGCATTACGATAACTCAGATCTCCAATCTGGGGATGCAAACTCAAGATCGTCAGAAAGCGACCTAGTGAGTGGTAAAATGAAGGAAGGAGTAATATACACATATACCATAATAGTAGTAATATAAGATATATGTTTAACTACCAGTATTATATAATAATTATAATAATAACGGATATATTTACACACAAATGATATATCAGCACTATAACATTATAAATGCCTAGCATATTATAACAATGTTACCTCTACGATATTATACAAAACCTGATAAAACAATAATGATAGTAAATCGGAAAGAGTTATATATTTATCAATTAACATTAAATTGTATAATAACAATTCTCAGATTTTTAATATGTAATATGAGTTAGGATACAGAATTTAATTATACATTAATGAAATCAGTTGGTGTTATTAACACGTGTCAAGTCTTAATATTTTTATATTTACCATTTATACTAATAGTAATAGCAACAAGACAATATAATGATGATAAATATGAACATCTACACGTGAACTAAGACAGAAGTAATCATGCTATCATTTTTGTGATTATACAGAAACAGTGTGTCTACAGAGAATGCATGGAACATAAAATACATGAAATGCAGAGCATACGTGTACGTGAATAGTCTGTCTCCACATGAAGTACAAAGTATACAAGTGACTTGGTGGTGAGTAAGATATCAGGAAGTGTAACATGTATAAATGGATAATAATATACATGTATTGAGCGAGTCATGTTATTTATACAATAATAACAATCAGTATCACATGATATTTTAATTAATTTCTCACAGTCCCATACCACTGACAGTTCATACTGAAGCCCGTACTCTAACCGAACCTATCCGATATGGCATACGAGTATCATTATCTGAACGAGAGAATGACCAAATAACAAGCGCTACTAATGTCACTATTATTTATACTTTTTTATTATATTAATTGAAAACCCAATGGTCAAGGAGCTCTAATCGGGTGGGTGTATCCCATGCATACCCGGGATCACGGCTTTAAACGAACTCTTGACTGCTGGGACTATGGCCCTCCGCTAAGAAGGAGCAAGAAACTGGAAACGAGAGCTCAATGAGCTATATATAGTTGGTAGCCAGCACTACCACCCCCGCAGTGGGATAAATATACATCCATGATATCCACCCGATAAGACCTAGTCAACTTCAAGTCTCCCCAACCCCATATTGTATTTGTTAAATATTCAATGAATCAGGAACAATAACAATGCATATAATGAGTACAAGATAATAGGACATAAGCAATCCTTTATCACTAAAAAAAAAAAAAACAGGAGATGTGGGACTCTAGAGGTGGCCCCGTGAATACTAAAGGTGATTTTCATGTGGCACTTAGTTTCACACGTCAAATATCAATAAACAGTATGTCCAGGTAATAAGAGTTTCGTATCAACAACACAGTGATACAGAAAATGATCATATACTGTATTAAATACCCATATCACAGGAATACAGGAATATTCATTTAATAGTAAACCATGTAATAGGAACAGTGATTCAGGCAACACGAAGACAAGAACAATCAAAACATGTATACTGATGAATCTACGTAACAGTGATATGAGAACATAAACTAATAGTATCCATGCAATGGTGATACAGATATATGAAATAACAGTATTCGGTGTAATAGAGCATCCATGTAATAGTGAAACAAGCATATGAAATAACGGCATCAAGTGTAACAAGTGTATATATGAAATACAATGTTCAGTGTACTGGAGTGTCCGATGTACTAGATTATACAAGTATTGGTAATATTAATGTTCGTGTAACGGTGATACAAGTACATAAAATAACAGTGGTCCAGTGTAATAGAATATCCTGTAGCTGTTAAGCCATAATATGTGATCATGAAGAGTTAAACCTCTAAGTGTCACCACTTGAGAAATAAATGTTGTTAAGCCATTGTTTGAGCCTGAACAACATAAGTCATTCTGACTATGGATCTTTCTAGAAATGTGATCTTAGAATCATTGAGGGAGATGAGGTTAAACTCATAGTAGAGTTCACCGACAGTGAGAACCCAGCTTACTTGATTGGGAGCTGGTTCCATGAAAGAGGTTCAATGTGATAGAAACAAGCTGGACTGGTGATACTCGTGTGGAGCATCGATCTAGATATGTTCGTATCCTATATGTAGTATTGTAGCTACTATCACTTCTCTATGGTGACGATGCTCTTATAATACAGCTAGGTAAGATTGAGTTAAACTCTTAATAAGTCTAACGCATGTAGTGTGGAGGGTATACCAATCAGTTATAATACCCTTAGAGGACTTATCTACGTGAGAGGAACAATGATGGTTGCGGTTTGGGGGGCAGGGCTGACCCTAGAAACTCTCATGAGTCGGTTACTGTGAGCATGGCCATTAATGCTCAACCCGCTCACTCAATAATGAGAACTTCTGTGTGTTCTTCCATCAATATCTAGTTAAAGAGGCCTAATTCAAGGCGTAGTCCATTATGTCTCTCAGGTGGCGATGAATTCACTAAGAGTACATTCAAGGCCGCAAACAATTTACCCCGAATCCATAGTATGAGGTTGTCCAACCTTATTCGTGTTTTATGTTTTCTGATTTATATTTTTGATTTATTTACATTGTATTGTTTTATTCCGTTTTCTTTAAAACTCAAGCTTTTGGGGGGACAGTAAGATTTTTGAATTAAAATAAAAGGTAAAAGCTTTCATTTCAGATTTTGTTTTTTAAGTCAACTTTGACCAAATCTCAGGATCTAAATCAGTTGAGAAAATATCTCAACTGCTTAGATTTTCTGTTGGAGTTGTTACAACAACTAAGGTTCTAACCTTAGTTCAGTTCTCAATTCACAGTTCTCATTTTCTTTTCTTTCTCTTTGAAATTTCTTTTAAGGGCTATCTTTGTGAGAAGGGCTTCCGTCAAAATTAAATTTTCTTCTTCTTTTTTTATTTTTGGGCAACTATTCTGAATCTGAGCAGAGGTCTGGTGCCAGCGTCCGAGCTCAGGTGCTGGTGATTCCGGGGGAGTCTTTACAGCTAGTTGACGGGGCCAATTCGACTTCCGGATGAGAGGACCAGCTATTTGTCTTTTAGGGCAGTGCGTTGCACAACTACATCTTCCAGGCCAGCGATCTTTCTCTTTAATTAATTTTGTTGCATGTTTACATGTTTTAATTTTAAGGGGAAAAGGGTTAAATATCCTACACCTACGTCCTCGGGCCAGCAGGGAAGAGAGATATTATTAATCAATCAATTCAGATGATAAATACTGGGGACAATACCCTTCTTTATATAGCCAGAGAATCGATGAAGAAAATGAAACTAACAGATCTGAATTCAGATCAGAAACGAATCCAGAATCTAAATAGGAAACACCTCAGAAGCGTCGTGCGGTCGACCGGTCAGTCGACCGCTATCTGTGCCGGCACAATATTGTGCTCTAGCCGGTCCATCGGATGGTCGATCGCTAGTTGTGCAGGGTTGCAATCCTCGTTTTGGACGGTCGACTGCTGTCATCTACCTGTGCTGCTCCTTTTGGGCGGTCGACCGCTACATGCCTTTCCTTCCCTTGTGCACTTCTGTGCATGACCAGTTAATCAGATTTCTGTCTTCAGCCGTGCATCGTCTTTCTTCAAGTCTTGGGCACGCCGTTGAACTCCAACCTCTGGGTGATCTTCTCCAATGAGCTAAAAAACTTTACCAACAAAATTTTAGACTTGATCGCCTCAGTTCCTTTATGTATTAAACCTATGGAGGATGGTCTTGGCTGGGGCAATGTGGGTGACTGGAAATTCTCAGCTGGAGCTTCCTACAGTGAGCTCACTGCTCATCATACGCTCTAACAAGGATGAGTCCTCTGCTTGGATTTGGAAATGTTGTGCCGAGTCAGCGAGTGATGATATTCGCCTAGAAAGTTTGTTGGCGGCGATTACCTACGGCTGAGCTTCTGCTGCGCCGTGGGTGCCACCTCAACATGGACTGTTTTACCTCTGCCGGGGTGCAACAAACACTGGACCACTTGCTTTGCACTTGTCATTTTGCGGGCTGCGGTGTCGAGTATTCCTACAGCGCACATAGGCATCCAGGCATCCTTTGCTACTAGTTCCCAATTTTGCGGCTTGTTGATAACCTTGACAACAATCCTCACATGCCAAAAGGGTTCAGCTCAATCAGTTCTTGTGTTCGGTGCGTGGGAGATTTGTAAGGCGCGCAATGAGCAACCAAACGGCGATGCCAACTGGAATTCCCCGTCTTTGGATTCTGTTCTGGGGGTCTCATCAAAATCACTTCGCTGGAAATTCCCATGGCTGGACTGTTTGAAGGCGAACTTTGACAGTTCATGTGATGCTGCTACCACCCGTGGTGGTTCGGGTTTTGTCATTAGAAATGACATGGGTCAGCTCCCACGGGCGCGTTCTCGTCCATGCATTGGGCTGCCTGTTATCATGGTTGAGTTTCTTGACACTTGTGATGCAATTAAACATGCTATAGTTGACATGGGGGGTGGAACTTTTGGCATGGGGGGCTCTGCTAATGTTGTAGCTTTGCTGATTGCTTGGAAAGGGCCAACGGATCTTATAAATGGCCTTCTTGCTGATATTAAGAACTAGGTATCACGGCTTACCTTAATGGAGGGTTTCACACTTATTGGGAGGGTAATGAAGCAGCTGATAGGGTGGCAAATCAAGCAAGGACCATGTGGTCTCTTACAATGCAGCAAGTAATAATATAACAAATGTTCGACTCAGAATGCTGTAATCAATAATGAATGGATTACAAAACCACCTTCGTGCGTATATATATGATCAGAAAAGAAAGAACATGAAAAAGAGAGGAAAAGAAAAATAATGAACTACCCAGCATCCACTACTTGGCCCATGCTACTGCATCGATCTCTGCTTGAGCACTTTTATAGAGCTCTAGCCTCTTGGCGAGGGCTGCTCTGCGTTCCATGACAGCTGGGTCCTCATCCAACAATGATGCCAACTGCTTAGTCTGCAAATAATATTCAAGTTGTCATTTAACAACACCGTCAGAGCATAAAGCTCAAAAGAAGATACACATTTCATGCTAGTGGCTGCAAATTTCTCTTTAAGACATCATATCAGTAAGTTAACATAAGGTGCAGGGATTATAGATACGCAAAGCTGGAGGAGAGGCCCATAACATCAACTTGATTATGTCAAAATAACACACCAGCTAAACATGATTAGTGCCAAAAAAAATTCTTAGATTTCTCAACTTCCATATATTTCCCTTGAAAAGACCACTCAACCAGTATGACAATAAATTGTTATCTTCCAATCAATCCTAAAGAAAACATTGGAAGAAATCTTTAAACATGTTGTGTCTACTCAATTTCATAGTTATGTGTGTGTACTATGCACAAACAAAATTAACAGGTAGAGACAAATAAAAGCATATAAGCTAATTGAAAATATGCTCGGGGTAATCAGTATCTCACCTCTTTCTTTCCCAATTCAGTGAAAAAATGGTCAAGCAAGGAACGTTTGGCCTCACGAACCTGGCAATAGACAATGGACTTGGGGATGGAGTTTCGCAAACTGGCACACACCATATTGACATACGCTAAAACAGTAGTTCCTGTTTTATTCAACAAAAGGAATTTCCTGAGTACGATTTCCTTGAGCAATCTATTAGAAACATGGATAAAAGCATAGTCCCCAGCACAGGACAGAAAATTGGGGTAGGATACGTGGCATATGGATAAAAGCATAGTTACCAGCACGGGACAGAAAATACAGATCAGATATGTGACAGATACGAGATACAGTTCCAAAAAGACAAGGGGAACAAGTAATATGTGTGGGCATGTGCGTGCACGCACGTGTGTAGACACACACTCTAACATAAATGTATGTGTTTATATGTTTGTGTGTCATATTTCAGATCCAAATATGTTAAAAGTTAAAAAGTACAACAAACCCTTCAAGCTAAAAAAAAAAAACCTACAAAATTAACAATAAATACTTATTCTTAACAAAGGATCATCCATGTATCTTGAAAAAGAAATGAACAAAGAAAAAAGTTATTGAATGTAACTCTTAACTCTTACTTTAATTACAAGTCTTACAGTGTAGACACACTCACACAAACACAATATTTAAAAGTTTTCATCCTTAGTTTTAACTGTATTTAAAGTTTCTCAAGTAACATAAACCTGTCATATCAGTTTTTGCAAGCTAATTGTAAAAAAAATATTATAAATACAGTGTTTTAAGGGTGTCGGAGTCAAAGAGCGGTTGAACATGGTATGATGTTGTTAGAATGATTTTCTCCAGACACGAGTGCACTACCCAAAAAGTAACAAGAAACTGTGGACAGTAGAGAAGAAATAAGGATTCTTCACTAACTGCAAAAAGATAACCAAAAAAAACCTAACTGCAAAAGAAAATGTAAGGATAACACACATGCATCATGTATCAAAATTACGAATGCTGTGAATATTGCAACCAAATAACACAATGCAATACCTAAGACAGGTACATTATATAGGGAAAATATGAGGAAACTTGTTTGTCTCCCTCGGGAGAAGATGTCAAGTTACAAGCATAATGGAAGAAATATACTGATATAAAAGAAATGTACTCATATGGAAGAAGTGGACTAGTCAGCACTAACTTTAGAAATATAATTTACCTATTCTCCTGAGATATGAATCGTTATATCTATCAAAAATGGAATGAGTTGGATTTCCACCCTTCTCGATATCCTGAGGAAGCTTCCGGAAGAAGTCAACAGTCAAGTAACTACATTCCATGTCTACCAATTGAAGTGTAGCTTTCTTGCTTGACTCCTTCATTCTGTCTAATGAATCAAAAGCTGCATTACCAACCTCCACTTTAAGACTGGGATATTGCTTAAGCTCCTACAGGAAATATAAAATTATTGCTTAAATCACAAAGACTTGGAGGGAAAAAAACTTGCAATGTAGTAATATAGTAGAGAGACATAAATAGCTGTGATGGGCAATGCAATCTGTAGGCTACACAAGGATGCTGTGATGAAAAGGAAAAGAAAATGAGAAGTCAGTTACAGAATTTTTTGGCACAACAGGAAACATGCTATTCTTTCCTCTCGAGTTCATGGCATACAAATGTAGCAATAGTATTGAAATTTACAATGATAATTATACTTGATTAATGGGCAAAAAATCACCATTACCAATATTGGCAAGCATCCGTTTACTCAACTCCCCAAACTCCTGGCCAAATTATCTATTTACATACTCCAAAGGATAAAACACAAAACAAAACAAAACAAAATAATGCAAAAGATCCTAAAGAACAAAAGCAAGAGCTTGTTCTGAACCTATAACTTAGAAGCTTTATTCTTTATTCAAGGAGTATAGAAGATGAATGTTTCAAGATAAGTTTGAGTGCATAATACCTTGTAAGCTCTTCAGTACTGATTTACACAGTAACTTCAGTAAAAATTCCAAATTTTCTTGGTCCTCATAATAAAGAGGTATTGATGGTTTATCCATAAACAGATCTTGTCCCTCTAAGACAAACATCATAACTCAAAAGGACTCTCATGTGAAACCTCTTCTCTTCCAGTTTCCCTCATCTTCTCTGCCACATACCATCTAAAACATATTTTGTTTGCAGCAGAACTAGAATGGAAGAGAGAAAACCTTTTAGTTTGACTATAAGCACACATATGAGCTATGATGAGTGTTTAAAGAAAATTTTATTTGTGAGTTGAACCAAAATGGAAGAAAGGTGTTTAGTATGACTGTAATCAGTACAAGTATTCAGCATGTTGATTGTCTTTCCAATTAGCCATTTGACTAAAAACCTACCACCAAGGGTGAATAGGTATCTCACTTATAACATTTCCATGTGTTAGCCATATTGTGATTATGGTTTGATGATCACCAACTCAATAGATAATTGATGCTAACATTTCTCTTTATTGTTTTGGATCTTTTGATTTAGGTTGACAGTAAAATAAAATAAATAAAATAAAAATAAAAAATCGGCCAGTTACTGCATGAAGATCTCTTGGTCTTTAGTTCAGTCTTCCTCCATGCCCAACCCCATTTTGATAGGAAAAGACTTTCGTGATCTTCAACAACAAAATCAAAACAGCCTTTGTGACTTACTCACTGAATACACCTCTCATGTTACCAGTGGGGACACCCCAAGAAACTATCTTTATGATTCATTTCATAGAGATCAGGAAAGGTTTCATGCCAGCCGTCAGCTACCAAACGCAAACCCTCCTCCTTTATCCTAGTCCGGGGGAGAACACAATAAGCACAACACTAGCAGAGAGATGATGATAATGATGGAAAACAATACGGATCCAAAGGAAATTTTAACCTGAAGAAAATTATGAGAAAAATGAAAAATACCAGCCATCCGAACAGGGGAAGAGACCACTCTCTTCACTAGGAACATACAAGTAAAGGAATTGTAACAACAGAGTTTACAATTGAAGCAAAGAATGACCAAAAAAACCCTTGCACATGGCTTCTTCAAACTAAAACTGTTAATATCATCTAGTTAAAAGGTACAAGACAGATGGGTAAGTAAAAAACTTACTAGAGTCTCATTGATAGCCTTGTGGACCAGGTCTTTCAAAATTGCATGAACCTGAAAGTGCAAGAAAAGAATTATGGTTTATTCAAATCAAGAAATAAGATAATAAAAACTGATATAAAACAATGAATGCATGATCAACGGGACACAAACCTATAAGTAACTTTTAAAGACAAATAAAGCTAAGTTTAAGATTTTCAATAACCAGATAACTTAAAACTAATTGAAAAATTAATAAATAAGATAAATAAAGTTCCCATCAAATATATTGACATAATCAGGAACATGTACGATGGAGTAGTGGCAAATGTCAGAGCTTGTGGAGGCATAACAAGTGATTTTTCTATCACAATTGGATTACATCAAGGATCTGCAGTGAATTCATTCTCATTTACCATAGTGATGGATGAGCTTACTAGAGCTATTCAGGATGAGATACCGTGGTGTATACTATTTGCTAATAATATTGTCGTAGTCGATGAAACGAGAGCTGGGGTAAATGCAAAATTGGAGTTATGGAGGCAAACTCTAAAATCTCGAGGTTTTAAATTAAGTAGGACCAAAACAAAGTATATGGAGTGTAAATTCAGTAAATAAGGAATCTGAGATTATAGTATTGTGACACTAGATGGTCAAAAAATACCGATGAGCAGTCATTTTAATTACTTGGGTTCTATTATTCAAAAAGATGGGGAGATCAATAGTAATGTTAACCATAAGATCCAAGCCGGTTGGTTAAAATGGAGGAGCGCAACAAGAGTTTTATGTGATCGTAATATTCCGTTATGGCTGAAGGAAAAGTTTTATCGGACTGCTATTAGACCAGCTTTGTTATATGGCACAGAATGGTGGGCTATAAAGAAATATCATGCCCAGAAGATGATTGTAGCAGAGATGTGCATGCTTCGTTGTATGTGTGATAACACGAGGAGAGATAAGGTGAGAAATGAGGATATTCGTACTAAGATAGGCGTAGCCTCTATAGAAGAGAAGATGAGAGAAAATCGCCGACGATGGTTTAATCATGTGCGACGTAGACCTACAGATGCGCCAGTACGGCGAGTAGAGCGTATCAAATTAGGGCAAGTTAAAAGAGCGCAGGAGAGACCGAAGAAAACATGGATGGAGGTAATACGATAAGATATAGAGACTAAAGGTCTTAGTGAAGGCATATTGCTCGATAGGAATGAGTGGAGAAAGCTGATCCATGTGCCCGATCCGGCGTAATTCTCTTTTGGTTCATGTAACCTACCCCAAATACTTGAGACAAATGGCTTAGTTGTTGTTGTTGTATAAATAAAGTTCCTCACAGCTTCCATACAAATGAAAATTTCTTTGTGAATGTTAAAACTTAAATGCAAATCATTATAACTAGAGCTAAGTGTAGTATAACTTCAAGTAACCTTATCAACAAGATAGATGCTCACTAATATTGAATGGTCAACCCTGGGAAATTAGATATGGCAAATGCACTAAACAATGACACAGTATGAAATATGAACTATCAACTCATGGAACAATATTATCCTTATTCAAAATAATGATCTTCTGTTCCCTTAAATCAGTGCTTCCACTAAGTTATATAAACATTGTAAAGATTAGTTATTAGTATTGGGTTATTGGGTTGTTCCCCATATACCCACCTTGTCTTCTATATATATCTTGTACCTTCTCTTATGTTAAGAAAATCAATTCCTTTTGAGGATTTCTATTTTTCAACATGGTATCAGAGACATCCCTCTTGCACTTCTTAAAAACCCTAACCACCACCAAAACCTTAGCCACCACAAAAAAATCCTAATTCTAGCCATCAACTATCTACTTCATCTCTTCTTCTTATCTTCCTTTTCTCTTTTCTTTTCTTTAGATCTAATGTGGTCTTGAATTTAGATATCCCCAAAAAAAATTACTATTCACATGAACAGTACGGTGGCGGTACTGTTCATCGTGAACAGTACCGCGGGTACTGTTCATCCAAAAAAGGTCTTTCTCCTTCAAGTTTCAAAACCCTAACTGTCATCAAATGTAGCTTCATTTACTGCCTTTCGTCATTAACTTCTATGACTGTTGAATTATCAGATGGTGTTGTTGACTATTTTTGTTGCTCTTACCATCTCTATTGCTACCGATCGATTCTATATTAACGCAAGTATCTATTACTACTGAGTTTGAGGATCTCTCAAAACCTCTCCTACTGAGTTTGAGGATCTCTCAAAACCTCTCCTTCTACTGAGTTTAGAAAACTCTAAAATCCTATTTGTATCCAAAACAGTGATGAATATTAACTTTTTGCATGGAGATTTGGTTTAATTGGCAACATCAGCGTCGACATCGAAGATTCAGCAGTCTGGCATAAGATTATCAATTTCATATTTGCTTCTTAATTTTTTGTTTAGAAAAACTTTGTTTAGAAAATGTTTTCTAATCTATGTAATAAGCTGGGCATGTTAGATCTCTATGCTCCAGCTTGAGGGGAGTGTTAAGATTAATTATTAATATTGAGTTATTGGATTATTGAGTTGTTATCTATATACCCACCTTTTCTTCTATATATACCATATACCTTCTCTTATGTTAAGGAAATCAATTCCTTTTGAGGGTTTCTATTTCTCAACAAACATCATGTCCGACATGTTGTAGGAGATACAGAAAAGGTCAAATTCCTATCAATCATACTCCATAACATCACCTATTTAAACTTTTCAGAAGCCTTCAGTCCAACCAAGTCAACCAAAAATCTAAACCTCTTCAGTATATAGCAATTGAGAAGTGTAGGATCACACTGCTAATCAAAAGCACAAGAACCGGACGAAAAAATATTGGAGTGTTCATGACTCGCGGGTAATATGATTGGACAGGGTTCTTCCCACCTCCATGGGAAATTTGCCAAAAATGATCATCTCTTTCTCCTACTTTTTAGACATTAATTTTTTTGTTTTTTTTTTTGTTGTTGGTTGGTTGGGGGTGGGGGGCGCGCAGGGGGGGGGGGGGGGGGGGGGGGTGGTTGGTGGTGTTGTTCATTGGTTACACAAAATCTTAAACTAGATGACCAATAAAGAAGGTTATAATTGTATCACCCGTCAACTAGACTTCTCAGATATTTGACAAGACCTTCTCTTGTTCATAGCTCCTTGCCAATAATTAGCACCAATTTAAGAGGGTTGTTGTGTCACAACATTGACAATCAGTCGTAAACCACTGCCAAAATTTTCGTGGAGCAGTGTGCTCCATACCCTACCACATCTTAATGGGGAAAGGCTTAGTTAGTGTTTGTGAATTAGCAAAAGCATAATCATTATTAATCTTGATGCTTAGACTTAAAGTACAAGTGCACAAAGAAGAACAGACACTTCAAAGATTCCGATATCTATATATGAAACATGTCAGATACCATTACTTCCGATACATGTCGCACGTGTATAGCACACCAGAGCAGTTTCTTTTTTCTTTCTTTTTTCTTTTTCTTTTTTTTGGGTGGGGGGTGGGGGTGGGGGGTCCAACATGCTAAAATCAAGTTAGGTTCAATATTTCAAGAGGTTGCATATGCACCTCATTTTCTTGAATATACAAGAGAAAAAACTCTCGACATAGCACAAACACTATCCTAAGTTCCTAACAGCCATACCACCTCCTGAACAGAGGTGTAGCATAAGCCTGTCTTAGGTCAGGTATGGGAATGGGCTTCTGAGTTTCTCGCTTTAGTTTAGTTGTTTGGTTTTAGATTCTAAGGGGCTTTTTTAATAACCAAAACTTTACTTCTCTTTCTACTTTAATAAAACATGTAACAATAAAGTGTATGTAGTCATGTGAGAATTTCCTGTAGCCTACATTTACGGATTTGACATGTAGTTTATCCTTCTATCATGTTAATGCCCATGCTCCCTAGATAATGAAACATGGGCTAGAACAGGCACAGGACTCGGAAATAGATACTTCCAACACCTAAATACTTTATTTACCAGGTTTACTTTTGTTACAGAACAGAAGAGAAGATAGCAAACATTTTCTTTGTCACCTGTATTCCTACTTTAGAAATTGAATCAATAAGGGAGCTTTGACTCCTAAGACGTCATTCAAAAGTCCCAACACTTTAAACAAGCTAAATCACTTCATCATTCCAGGTGGTGATTGTGGCCAATGCTGTGATGGTGGATGTGGTTAAAGGATGGGAGAAAACATAGTCAATTCTGTGGTCGTGGATGGAGAAGATTCTAGATCAACGCCTCTGAGCAGAAATGCATTTTTATTTAAACAGGCTGTCATTGTGAACTTCCTAAGAACTGGACCAATCATGCCATTTACTACTATGTTCACCAACAAAAGTGCATTAGAAATCTACAGAAAATGAGCTAACTAACAAATAACAAAAGAGCACAAAGACATGAACCTTTAGCAGTCTTTCCTAAATTTGAGGATGCTTATTTTAAGCGTATGGATTCTTCATTGACAAGAACCAAGAAGATCTTCCTAGGATCAATACCAGTACTAATGTCCTTAAGCATCCAAAACCTGCATCAGCCTATTCATTACAAGACCTACTTCCATTTTATTGAATCATAATTTTTTAGATAGCCTCCTCTTAGCTAGTGAAATTGTATTTGATACCATGAAAACTTAGCTATTAGACAGTATGGGAGAGAAAGGATGGGAGATTTACTCGTGACTGCATGGATGCGCACATACCCGCACACAGCCAAAGAGAAGAAGGCTTCACTTTTTTTTTCCCTAATATACTCCAAATCCAGTAGGGATCTGACTAAAGTACCACATCTGGAACCTACCCGCCAATGACATAGCCATAGTATCAAGAACCTACCTCATCCACACTACCATTAACATACCAATAGCAACAATCTCCTTATCCTGGATCTACGATAGAGAAGGTGATGTATAGAGATACTTAGAAAAACACAGAACAGGGTGGATGAGATAAAGAGATAATTTGATATTGTTATGTAATCACCACATGAATTCTAAGAATAATGTCTTGTTTCATGTCATATAGGCCCCGGTAAAGGATAGTAAGTACACAACCTTTAATAGAAAGAAAAATGAAGGGCTCAGAAAAAGAACCTAAACATCATTTACCAAATGAAGTGCATATATTAGCTAATTCACTATAATCAACCCGTTTAAATAAAATGACAAATTGTATACCTGATATCTCCCATTAAACACAATATCAGCAATGGTTAACAAGATTGAAGGCACATCTTTAGCTGATCTAAAGTCAGAGCCTACTACTCAACAGTAAACTAAGAAATATTTAGAACAACGTGTACAACATCAGTTTACTTGCTTAACTTAAGAATATATTTTCTGGAAAAGGTCAAAGAGTTCATCTCTCAAACAAAGATTCACACATCAAAAAACATCATATCCTTTCATCCTCAGTTAGCTTTATGATCAAATTCCAATACCACAAGAAACCCTAGTTATTTTGAAAATAAAATTCAAAAAAATCCAACTCCCGTAATAGTAGCATCCTCACTTTTTCCTCAAATGCTCCTTGAAATTACATATTCAAAGAATCCCCTTGCCATGTCGGCACACCATCAAAAAGGATATAACAAAAGGCAAAAGGATGCTTTATAGATATCAAGTAAAATGTACAGGGAACAAGGGGAAATAAACAAAGATAAAACAATTGGACATAGAGGGAATAAACTGACTGTTTCAAGACACTATGAAATCTTAAAAACAAATAACAGGTGACTATTACTGCGGTTGTATTTCATACCGCATCCACAGCTGCCTCAGCAGGACCTCTGATACTAGTTAGTGAAGATTCAATTAGACGGCGATAACCTTGCTCAGGAGCTATCAAGTGAGGTTGGTATCCATCCGCTTCAGTAATTAGCTTTCTTACATTTTCCATGGAAAGATGCTTGTCAAACTGCAACCTTTTCAAAGCCGCAGGGAGTTGATTATCGAAAACATTGTAGACCTTTTCACCACCAGGTCGCCTGTGAAAAGTAAAAGATCGGGGGGGGGGGGGGGGGGGGGGGGGGGGGTGGTGTAGGTATTAGCCTTAAAATAATTCACAGGCAAAGTTATATATGTATACTTTGAATTCATAAAACAAATAAGAATAAGCACTAATTAAACTGAACTTAAAATATAAGCATCAACAAAATCTTACCAAGTTTATCTACACAACACTTAAAATTTTAAAATAGCAACAAGATAATAAATCCTTAAAATAATTCATTGAAAGGTGTTAGATATAGTAGGTAATTAGTAGAGTTGTTTAGTTATAAAGTCCTTAGAATGTTTGGGGTTATATTAATACTTTGAGTAGGATTTGATTTTGTATGAGTCTGTGTAAGGAGAGAAGTAGCTAGAGATCTATGCAACTGTATTTTCTAGTTCTTTTGAAAGTCAATAAATATGTAATCTTTCATAGATTATCTCGACACCAGAGCAAGATAGTTTTCTCAATTTACTTTGAGATCTAAATCTTCTTAGCAATTTTGTTCAGGATTTTTTTTTGTTTGCATCTACAACTTTTGTTCACTTCTGCAACTAACGTTTTGTGCACATTGAAATCTTATGTTTTTCTTCAATTCATATTTGTCTTCAGGAGTTCTTCTTCAACAATTTACTTTTGGCAATTTAGCAATTTGGTAATTCATCTTTACAATTTGGCAAATTGGCATCGTCCGTTTCATAGGATCTGTTTTTTTCCTTTTTTCTGAAAGATCAGCTTGAGATTTGTAGAGGAATATCCACTCTGATTCGCAATTCTTCGTTCTTGATTCAATCCTACCGCCATCCTTCTTCACTTTCAGCATGAAGTGTTGTTTTTCAACAATTCAACAATTTGGCATCAATAATTTAATACTTTGGTTTAAATATCAGTAGTTCAGCATTTAGCATCAGCATTTCAACACCTCCAATAACTGTTTTCAACACTTCATCTTCATTAGACAAACTTTTGATGGCATGCCATCATATGTTTGAGGGGGGATGTTAGATATAATAGGCAATTAGTTAATTAGTATAGTTATTTAATAATAAGTCCCAGTAGCATTTGGAGTCGTATTAGTAGTTTTTAGTAAGATTTGGTTTCGTATGGATCTATAATCTATATATGGAGAGGAGTGGTAGAGTTATACGCAACTATTTTTTGTGGTTCTTTTAATAATCAATAAATATGTAGTCATTCATCATTTATCAAAGGGAACATGACCTTTTGAGGATTCAAGTTCCCAGATTTACAGTTTAAAATTTATAACTTAGGGAACTTATTAAGCTGCATGCATCCCATGCATAAAGAATCCAAAGAACCATAGCATATGTAGGCAATATGCAGAATGCACATAAGAAAATACCTCATGTTGCACCCAATAGTGCAGCTAAATAATGCACTATGTGCCCCTGTGTAGATGTCCAGAGATTCAGATACCAAATACAACTGAGTCTCCAATTCAACCAGCAGTTATACCGCGTAATTGATTCCTTCAATATAGCTACAGACTTTGTGGGTACAAGAACAATGGTGATAACCCTTCAGTTTAATGTTCTAAATAGATTAAATATGTTTCCAACTTATGTGGGCTCCTATATCATCTTTCTATCACATGTGCTGTTTGCTGCAAGCCATGTAGCAATTGAACACTAAGTAGTAGGAACATTGCCACTTAACTCCAATGCAAATCAACTGTCAATAGTGGCAAAGTGTTCTGGCTGCATGTGACCTCACTGTCAGCTGAGTGTCTTCCCTGTTCCTTCCGCTATCTCCATCTTACCTCTTTCCTTAATTCTAGGCTTATTTCTCTCTTTCAGTCCCTTGTCAGCCTCTTTTCACTTCACTCAAGAATTAGGCATGCAATACAGATGTACATAGGTTAACTGCCCATGTTTTCAGGTGCTCCCATTGGTGGGCACCCCAGGGCTCAATTGATGCAAGGGTTAGGTTACTGTAGAAACACATAAACTGCCAAAAAAACACTAAATTATATTCTTTGCGGGCATCCATAATATCAGCTGCTCACAAAGCCGAGTTGGGTTGTTTCACACCTCACAAAACAATGATACTATGGCCGCTATTGACAACCACAAGAATGACGTTAACACCCCACTTATGTCCAACTCACCAAACAGCTCTGAGAAAGAGCATCAGCAGATACTTCCAACTAATACAAAGTAGATGGCATAGAAGTTGAGTTGCAGACAGACATGCATAAGAAAAAACAATAAGTTGGCAGAGAAGATTATATAAGATGGAATCTGGGGAAAAAGAGACTATTTTTGGATAACGGGATATCTGATACATACACGCCATCAAGATGCTCCTTGTAGATTTGATCAAAAATGCGACAAATCTCCATAATCATATATAATTTCCCCTGCACAGAATAATTTACTATCATAATTGTTTACAACAGTAGAAAACAAATTAAAATAAAAAAATTTGTAACAGAGTACAGTGTAAGATGCATGAGAAAGGGAAAAAAACACAAGCTGGTCCTCTAGTCTAATCCCGCAAGTAATTAGAATTATTGGAAGGTGATATTTAAAGAAAGAGGGAGCTGTTAACAGGCACCCGAGACCCAAATATATGAGAAACATCAAGGTGAGAGGCAACAAAGGATTAGTTAAAAGTAAAAAACAGGACTACAATACAAATAGCACATTGATTTTCATCAAAAACATCAGCTAGACGCCACAAATTCAAGTAATCATCTGCTGTACCAACTTCATGGTACATTAGTACTCATTGTTGCTCAAGGAAATACAACTGTATATGTACCAAACTGCATTTTTAAGTATGTTCAAAGTTCAGTCACGGAATCTCCAGGTGAACCTGGTGACCCATCAAGTGAATGAAAAAAGACAATAGTATCTAAGCATGCCATCCCCAAGTACTAAAAAATGATGAAGCTCAAGCAATTTTTTCCATTCATACAGATGAAATGCATCTTCATCGATATCAATCTGATTCTAAGGCCTTTTTAGCGGCAAACTCTCCCAGTGGCTTGAGATAATTAGAGCGTGAAGAAGGATTGGCAAAAGGGAAAAAAATGAGAACACGAGTGTCTTCTCCCTCGCGGTAAGGTAAGGGCTTAGTGATAGGGATTACTTGGGGGGGGGGGGGGGGGGGGGGTTAATGGCATTAACGATAAATTTTCACCACTAACTGAGGGATTGAATAAGGTCAAAGGTTTTTGTCATCGGGTGGCGAAAGTCTTGGCTAGATAAAATTTAGGTCCATCTCGGGATTCAGTATGAGCTGAGGATAACTGATGGGGACGTCACTCCAGTTACCTTTCATTATATTTTATTCTACGTATCTTTAGTTGTTTTTTAATTGGTTCCTTTATTAGTTTTTGTTTAGGTCTAGTACCACATTGGTTGTGGTGGGATTTTCCCCCTTGATATAGGCCCAAATAAGACTAAGATTATTGTTGAAGTTTTTAGTTAGTGATGATATTAAGTTATAAAAAAACTCTTGTTTAGCGTGATGATTTGCTTAACATCCTAAATCTTTTGTGAGTGAGTTGCAAAAATTGGTAAGAGAATCACTTGGATGAGATACTCAAATCCCTTCTCCAAATTATCAATTGCCCTAATTTGTTATTGTGTTCTGAGTCAATTTTGGTATCAAAGCCCAAAAAGATCCAAAATTTTCATCTCCTTCACCAAATTCTAACCCTACATCCACCATGTTATTCTCCATCTACTTCTTCTTACATATTTTGATTTGTAGGTCTTTGATTTTTAGTTGTTGAAAAAAAGAATAAAAAAGTTATTGTTCTGAAAATCCCCAAAATTCCTTCCGAAAATCCAAAAAAATTTCAAAATACATTTGTTCATCTTCTTCTCCAAAATTCCCCGAATTCCAAACCCTAATCCTAACTTTCAGCCCGTTACCACTGCCCGCCGCCACCTCCTCTTTTGTCCCCCCGTCGCTACTCCTCACCTGCAACTCCTCACTCTCTCCCTCGCTGGCAGCAACTCGAACCGACTGCACCTCGCCGACAACAACCATCTCGACTTCGACATCGTCCTCGTCTCGATCTGGGGTTTCAAACTCATCGTCGACCTCGACCCCAGCCTCGACACCCTCCCTCAACCTCGCGACAACAATCCTGACCATGTCACCTGTGACAACCATCAGCGTCAACATCCTCACACAAGAACAACTCTGTGTGCTCTCTCTCTTCTCCCTCACTGTCGCCACTAACGAAGCCACTAACGAATTCCTTCAATGTTGATGTCGACAAGATCAGATCTGCCCCGAGCTCTTCCTCTTCGGTTCCTCGTCACGACCTCGATTGCCTGGTCGTGAGTCTGTCAACTCACTGTGGTCGCTGACGAGCACCAGGTCAATGTCACCATCTCCTCACCGATAGCCTTTGCGCCGCCACGCCCTCGTCATCTCAGTCCCACGCGAAGCAAACTCGAACCAGTTTTGGATCCGAGTCCTGACTCAGACCTGCTACGACTTTTGCAACCAGACCCAATTGTAGACCTGAGCCCGACCCAACTGCGTCCAACCCGGATCCAACATTACTTCAACCTGATCTACTTGCAAACCCAGATCCAACCCGAACCGCTGTTAACAGTTCATAAGTCATTTCAAGCCCCTTTTAAGCCTGATTCGAGCTGTTTTCGAAGCGGTCTTATTGCAGTCAAATCTAGCCCATGCTATCACTGTTTCAGGACTTTCGTATGTGATTTTTAGCTCTCGATTGTGTGTAATCCTGTAAGAGATTTTACAGGATCCTACGTTTCAGCGTGAACTACTCGCCCCCTCAGATGAAATCTAACTTGAACTAAATTTTCAAGTATTTAATTGTTTGCAAATATTATTGGACTGCAATAATGTGTTAGCGGCATTGTGATTTGCTTCTCTCTAGTGGTTTGCATTATTGTTTTTATTTTTTATTATTTTATGAATTGCATTTCCTTGCATTTAGAAATGAGTCTTTTCAGAAGATTTTAATTTTCATCACTTAGTGCATGCATTTAGTTTTCTTGAGTTTAAAATTTTGCATTGCATCTGCTTCTTTATTTGATTTTGCATTTGTATCTTAGATTGGTGCATGTTTCGTAACGAAGAGTCATATAAGCCAACATGAATAATTAAGATAACAAATAAACTGACATAGCAAGTAAGCTTGGTCATATGCTTAGGCAAATTCATGGTCTCAATTCACAAAGAGGATTGAATCACGAAACTATAAAGCACGAGATGGCCCCAGAGATTATGAATGACATGATGGCTATAGGAATTGAATAATTGGATTAGAGATGACTATGAGAATAGTTGTGCTTATGATTGGCGTGTTGCTAAGAAAGATGAAATAACGCGTAAGTTTATGTTAGTACATCCAAAATTTGATGGTTACCTGATCATCATGGTTTTAGTGATTGGCTAGCCGATATGGAGTGCTACTGTGACTATTATGAGATGTCTGACGTGCATAAGATTCAATTTGTAGATGAGACTGGTAGGGCCAAAATTTATTAGACTTCAATAGAGACAGTACGTGAGAGACAATTTAAGAATCATATAGAGTTGAAGGAAGAAATGAAGAACAAGCTTAAGAAGAAATACATCCCCGAGATTTATAGGAACCGTCTCCTAGATGGGTTACACAACCTCCGCTATGGTAACATGTCTGTTCGAGATTACATAACCAGATTTGATGACTTACCCTTCATTGTGATGTGAGAGCGGATCGTTACCAAATCATATCTAGGTTTTGTTCATGTTTGAGGCCTGACAAATGACGTGCTATGCTCACTACCTCCTACCATGTGAACTATGTTAAAGAGGCTTTTGATTAGCTTTAAAGTTAGAATTGTCTTTCAAAGAGAGATTCATTTCCAAAGCTAGGGAGCAGGTTCTAAGTGTGAGGGATATGGACACTATGATTACCAATGCCCCTCAAAGGATCAACATGTTAATATTACGCCTAATGATGTTGATGACTCAAGGATTATTGAGTATGTCTACGTTTCTTCTGAGATTACTAGTGTCATTGAGGATACATTAATTGATTCCAGTATCTCAATTCTTGATGAAGTCCATGTTTCTTTCTGAGGGTACTAGTGATGTTGTGGATGCGTTAGTGGAGTGTAATATTCCCATACAGATTGTTAGGTATTCACTTGACGCACCTATGATAGAAGACAGGATTGAGCATGAGATAGTTGCTACTAGCATCGTTACATCTAGTAAGCCATCAGAGTCTTCAAGTGGAGATTGTCAAATTCACACATACTTCTCGCATGAGGAGAACTCAATTCAGCTTCTAAACTTAGATTCTTTTCCTAAAGAGTCAGGAGACAGAGGTTGAGTGTATTGTGGTTACTCCTAGCGTTTCCTTTTCTAGTGACTCATTGAAGTTCTTTACTATATGGTTCATCAGGTTACTCCTAATGTTTTTCTTTTAGTAAATATTTGGAGTTTTTCTTAAGTTTCTTCAAATTTATGTCGGTCCAGTGATGTTATATCATTAGCGGTGTTTGATGTACGTCCCCTTGAGAAATTCACTTAATCTCTTTTCCTATCTTTAGGAGTTATACCTAGTGAGTCTGATGCATTCTATTTTTCTATTACACATAATGAGATCCCTGGACAGGTGACAATTTGCAATAATGACTATAAACTTACTGCATATTCACATAATATCTTGCATGAATTTGCAGTTGATGATGAGGTGATGATTACGATTCACTTTGAGAGGCTCCCTCCAGGAACTATGAGGAAGTTGCACGTTCGATGTACAGGTTCTTATAAAGTTCTGAGGAGGATTGCTTCCATTATCCATGAGTTGGATATCCCATGAGATCCTTGCATCAATCCAATTTTTAGTGAAGAGGATTCGACTCTTTCTGATGTATGTGACTTTCTACATCTACCATCGATTGTAGCTGGTCCATCACATATGACGAATTCCACCTCCACAACCCTAGTTCAGATGTGATGCATGAATGTCAGTTCCACGACCACCACCATGACCCAATTGAGATACTTCGTGCGAGGAGATTGTTGACTTCAATCAGGACATGCTTGATGTTTGCTATCACTATATTCACCGGAGATGAATGCTTTCAAGCCAGGGAGAATGAGAACATCGCTCCAATTATCTTTAGCTATCTTTTATTCTAGTTATTTTTAGTTGTTTTTTAGTTGGTTACTTTATTTAGTTTTTGTTTATGTTTAGTACCACATTGGTTGTAATGAGATTTTCCCTCTTGATGTAGGCCTATATAAGACAAATACTACTATTGATGTTTTTAGTTATTGATGATATTGAGTTATAAAAAAAAACTTGTTTAGCATGATGATTTGCTTAACATCTTAAAACTTTTGTGAGTAAGTTAGGTTAGAGATTCACCTGGATGAGACACCCGAATCTCTTATTTTCTCTAAATTATCAATTGCCCTAATTTGCTATTGTGTTCTACGTCAATAACCCATGGCATTGCCTTCACTTTCCCATTTCTCCTTCAACTTTTACCCCAAATTGAGTTGAAACCCTTTCTAATAGATCAAACCCTAGATCTCCCCTCTCAATTGAGACTTTTGCATTTTATAGAATAAAACTAAGAGAATGTCTCATTCCTGAATAGATACTAGTAAGTATTTCGAGCCTTTTATTTGCAGTACTTCAGTCAAATTGGAAAATGGTAAATTGTGTGCCTTTTGGTGTGATAAATGGTGTTCTGATATATCTTTCGCTGGCTTGTTTCCTAGTTTGTTCTCTCTGGCAGAAAATAAGGTTATTACAGTCAGTCAAGCTGGGTTTTTTTGGCCCTAATGGAAGAAATATGATTGGTAACCAAGTTGATGAATACTTGAAACTTTTACAAATGCTAAGTGCTTGGAGACCCACAGAACTGGAGGATGTGGAAATGGCAAGTGATGGGTCATTTTACTGTGAGATCTTATTATGCTTTTCTTGTTAATAGAGGCATTAGTTTGCCTGTTAAACATCTTTGGACTGTTAAGGCTCCATTGAAGGTACAAATTTTCATGTGGTTGCTTATTAAGGTAGATTTAATACTCTAGATATGTTAGCACATAAAGTCATTGGTCGGGGGTAGATTACAATCTATGTGGCGAGGCTGCAAAATCCTTAAAACATTTGTTTTTAGAGTGCAGGTATACTATGGACAGTTGGAATAGTGTGAAAGCAGCTTGTTCATGGCTATTTTTCATACAGATTTGGTTGATTTGTGGGTGAGCTGGAGAAAAGATTTTGTTAGACATGATAGTAGAATTGAATGGGATTTAAATGTGCTCGCAGTATATTGGGTAATCTGGAATGAAAAAAATAATAGAATATTTCTCAAAAACATAGAAGAACCAGCAGTGCTTTAATTGATGCTATTCATTCCTTCATTACTTTTTGGGTAGTGAACTTGCCAAAGAACTTTTTCAGGGGAAAGAAAGAAGGAAGCAGCTGGTAGAAGAGCTGTTCATCAGCAAGGAGCTGGAAGTCACAATGCGGAGGACCATAGAGATGTCGTTGATGCTAGGGAGCCTGGGAGAGGAAATGCAGCCTGTGACCATTCAAGTGATGCCACTTTGAGCTCAGACTTCTGATGGAATAGGGGTTATCATCCAGGAGTGAAGATGACTAAAGACTATATGATTTTACTTGATGTGTAATTTTGGTTAACTCCGATACTTGTGTGATGTATTTTATATAATCCAGATATTTGATGTTGTTTGTGTTGCCTCATCCTTGCTGTTGGGCATGAGGTGGTTTCTTTCTACAACAGAGCAGGGAATTATATATGGTTGGGGTCTGAGGCCCCGTCCTTTTTCTGAAAAAAGAAAAAAGAATGCATTTTCACCAAAATCTGGACTTACAAGTTAAGGCAAGCGAAAAATAAGGCAATATGAAATATCAAAGCTTCAAAACAAAACATACTCCGGCATCTGCAGCAATGGGTTTTCCAAGACGGCTAAGCTCAGCCTCAAGGTCAGCAATACTTTTACTGATAAGAGACTGTATACCTGGGATACGAGACTTGATTACTTGTTCTAAATGCTGCAAAGGAAGTTGTTATGACAAGTTAGTAAATGAATAGACAGAAATTATAACCAAGATAAAACATGTAATGATCATCAGTGGTCTTCCTATGAGATGAAGAAGAAATAAATTGTAGCACCTTCGAAAGCATCTTTCCCAAATGTTCAGAACCCATTCTATGAGCAAGATGTTTGTACTCTGGGCTATTTGCAAAATATTCACGCTCTCTACGACGAGCAGCCATCATGTCAACACTTTTATTGATGTCAGCTTGAGAGCGATTCACAACACCAATCCAAGGGAACTGTAGCTTGTATGCTTTCCCTTCCAATATCTAAAGACCGAAACTTTAGTCAAGCAATGTCTCTAATGTTAAGGGCAAAAAGAACAAAACAAAAAATCAAATTAAAGAAAAACATGTTTCTGTCTATTTTCATTAATCGATAAAGGTAACATACAAGCAAAGCTCTAATCAGCAAAGAACTATAGTACTATACAAACAAAATAAAGAAATAGAAGATTCATCCGGCAGACGATGATTTTTGACATGTAGGAACTAGGAAGCAACTATCTCGAAGGTAATAAGAATAGTCACACAGCAAAGCCTTCACCATGCCCATGCCCTACACATCTTGCAAGTGAGGATTTGCGGCCAACAATAAACCAAATACATGTTGGACATGCCCCTAAAAGTCTGGTTTTAAAACAAAATAAAAAAAGAACATATGGACCATAGACCAGTGTTTGTCTGCCCCGGCATCCTGATCACAGCAGATTTCTGCTTTCATAGAAAAATAAAATACGAGAAAAGAACAAACACAAGACCCAGAATAAAAGAAGTAAAATTATAAGGAAAGGGGGGATGTGAGAGAGAGAGAGAGAGAGAGAGAGAGAGAGAGAGAGAGAGAGAGAGAGAGAGAGAGCTCATATTCAGTAGGCAATGATATGTTCTGTCATGTAACCTTGTCCTGGACTGAGTTCTGATCTCTCCTTTTCGGTTTCTGATTAGTCAATTCTGATTTCGGATTTCTGAGAGAGAGTGGATTTGCTCCACCCCGACATTTTTTGTGCAGCCTATATTACATTGACACATCCAGAGACATGACAGAACACGCAATGCACACTCTTGGATATAATGCTAAATAATTCAACACTCCATGTGAAACCAAAGTCATAAATCATATAACATGACTTATGTCACTTGAAAACACTGGACCCCTTGTGATTCACAATCTACGTTCGGATTGTGGAACATTAGCAACTTGAAGCGATGATCTCAATGTTCTGAAATTTTTAACAACCTTTTAGGTGCAAATCTTTGAAAACTCTTTGACAAAGGATCCGACTCTTTAGTCTTCTTGCGATTAATGAAACCAGTTTTTTTTTCCTTTTTGCTAATCAATTAATGAAACTAATTGAAAGAGGCAAAGAAGACGCAAGTAATATTCTTTTTGGAAAAGAGGAAAGAGGCATATTGCGAAATTAGTTTATTTTTAAAGAGCAAAGCTCTTTCAAATACACACACACACACACACACACAAACACACACACACACACACACACGCATATATATATATATATATATATATATATATATATATATATATATATATATATATATATATTAAAGAGGAAAATGTCAACATGAAAATATTTTTTAAGGAGAAGTGCACCTTGGGTAAATGTTATACTCAAACTAATGCATACACATGTATACAATAATACAACTCCTTCCTCATTTGTTCATTCCAATTTCCAAACAGATGTATTTTGTTTTGACTAAAGCATCCAAAGAAGCCTGTCTCTCATGTATCACATTCCTAGGGTGGTTACGTTCAACTACCCTTGTTCGTTCTGCAAACAAGTTGTGATGAAACACACACACACACACACACACACACACACACAAAAATAATTGCATTAATGACTATAATAGGATGTAAAAAAAGTTATGAGTTGAAAACACAGATATGACATAGACAAGGGTACCAGGCACAACAATGCCCCAAAATCGAGAAATGAGGACAGGGTTGTATACACATGTTTTGGAATATTCTATTATTTATACACTGACAATTTGTGTAAATATACATATTAGGTTGTTACTCATATCAAAAGAACCTAAAAGTAAAATCGATCTGGTAAATATGGTTTTGCCCCCATTTGGCAACGGACTTTTGGAAAGCCCTTTGACCTAAAGACTTTTTGTTTACTGCCTACCAATATGGTCTAGGCCAATGAAAATTTTGGTTTCACCATTCCAAAAACAGGGAAGTTCAAATGAAATATTAGCAAGGGTTCTGAGGAAAATTCAAGTCAAAGAAGTACGGAGCAAATGTGCCCATAAAACAATCAGTACTTTAGCAAGAAGGCATCACTTTTCCATCACACACAATTGAAGTGAATAAAGGTTTAGACATTTTGAAGAGTCAGGCAGGGAAGGATACATGTTTAATATTCCGGTGAATTTGACATGCCAATTTTTTTTTGGCGGTCAATGTCCTATACATCATAGTAAAAAAAAAAAAAAAAGATAAACTTGGAGTCAAATATATTACAAGAGAGGCAGGAAATTAAGAGTAAAATAACTTAAACAAAAACTTATCCAGATTTTCTTTTTTGTATTTTATATATACATACATACATATATATATATATATATATATATATATATATATATATATATATATATATATATATATATATATATATATATATAGAGAGAGAGAGAGAGAGAGAGATAGATAGACTTGTGTCTTTCCAAAAGGATTCGAGCCCAACCTTCCAACTCAAATACAACCCTCCGACATTCGAATACAAGATCCACTCCGTTGAAGTTGATCTATATTATTTCAAGTATCTATAAATCAAAAATCAAATGTTTTGAATACTGTTTGCCCATCCATCAAGCGGCACAAAATAGACGGTCGAAAGTAGTTAATTGGTTATATCTATGTCTTTAGACATACAAATTCTCGATCGGGCCATTTGATTATGATCTAAACATTTAAAAACCCTTACAACCCAATTTTTGTTAGGTTTCAAATGTTCTATATCAGAAACTAACCAACTCACTGTTTAGGCCGTCCATTTTTTCCTACTTGATGCATGGGCAAAAAAAATTCAAAACACTTGATTTTTGATTTATAGATACTTGAAATAATATAGATCAACTTCAACGGAGTAGATCTTGTATTCGAATGTCGGAGGGTTGTATTTGAGTTGGAAGGATTCGAGTTCAAATCCTTTTGGAAGGACACAAGTCTCTCTCTCTCTCTCTCTCTCTCTCTCTCTATATATATATATATATATATATATATATATATATATATATATATATTACAAAAAACTGGATTAACTTATATATATAATATAGAAAACATAATGATCGTAACAAGAAGAAAATCTGGATTAATATATAGAAAGAGAGAAAGATAGAGAGATAAACTTGTGTAGTTTCGGAAGGATTCGAGCCCGAATCCTTCCCACTCATATACCAACATCTGACATTCAAATACAAGATTCACTCCGTTGAAGTTGATCTATATTATTTAAAGTAACTAAAAATCAAAAAAATCAAGTGTTTTAAATACTTTTGCCCATCTATTAAGCGGTGCAAAATAGATGGCTGAAACTAGTGAGTTGGTTAGATCTATGTCTTTAGACATTAAAACTCTCGATCCGGCCATTTGACCATGATCCAAACATTTAAAAACCCCTACAAACCAATTTTTGTTAGGTTTCAAATATTCTACACCGTTAAACTAACCAACTCACTATTTAGGCCGTCCGTTTTTTCCTACTTGATGCATGGGCAAAAAGTATTTAAAATACTTGATTTTTGGTTTAAAGATAGTTGAAATAATATAGATCAACTTCAACAGATGGATCTTGTATCCGGATCATGTATGATTGTATTTGAGTGGGAAGGATTCGAGTTCGATTCCTTCCGGAACTACACAACATTCCTTTCAGAACTACACAAGTCTCTCTCTCTCTCTCTCTCTCTCTCTCTCTCTCTATATATATATATATATATATATATATATATATATAATTGCTGTATGAGTGGTTGTTTGCTTTCTTCTTACTTTCAGTAAAATACCTTTTTCAATCTTTCATGTCAATTTTTGGTTAGAATATTTTTCATTTTTACACTTTTTAAAGTTTTTCATATTTTTCGTAATGTTAGAATATTTTGTCAGCTATTTTGCAAAAAATAGACAATGGACGGTTGGATTGTGCATGGCATGTATTAATTTTATAAGGTACATTATACAAATTAATCTTAGGGAAATAATGTTAGTTCCAAATTGTAGTCTAGAATTCCCCGAATTACCAGAGTTATACAATAAATTGTGAAAAATTGTACCCTTCAAATTATAGTCTTATTCAAGTTTTAGATTTTGTAGTCTAAAAAGTTAATTATGATGAACACCAGTTTTAGGTCATGCAATATTTTAGAACAGAATAAATCAACATTCCTAGAAATTTGAATCAAATCATGTTTCTACACTTAGAACAATTAAACAAACAGTTGAGTCTTCTGAGGTAAAAAGGATCTTGATAATAATCTTTTTTATTGTTGGGAATAAAAATTAAATCATTCTCTGAACTTTTATATACTTCTAATGCTTTTCTTGGCAATGTGCCACCCCAGAAAATAAATAAATAATAGTTGTTGACTCCATCTTCGCTCAGAAGAGAACATGAACACATCTTCACTAAACAGACAAGAGCAACTAAACTGGTAAATAGATCTAACAGAAGTTTCAAAGGAAAAACTCGCAACCCATGACAAAGAAGAAGACGCTAGAGAAAACAAATACAAGGAGATGTTAAGGTATAGAGGCTCAAGTTATCAGCAAAGAAATGAATGATGTATGTCTGTATGTCAACTTACATCGACTGCATCAGTACCCTGGTCCATAAGATCAATTTTAGTTAGCACTCCAAATGTCCTCTCCCCTGAATTAGGAAAACATAATAAGTATCTATACATGAAATGAAATAATACGGTATAGAATGGTCATTGACTATCAAAAATGAGAACCATTTTGTTAAGTGCCAGGACTCCACATTCTCCCTAGTATTTAACGGTAAAGTTCTAAACATTTGAAATTAAATGAAAACTATCATCTACTTGCATAGAGACAACATGCACCGCTCCTATTGTATCAAGCACGCAACTACACAAGAAATGTGAGAGATCTTGCAATATATAAACATAGTGACAGATGGTGACTTGTAAATTTAGAGATTAAAAAAAATACTCTTGATGGCTTTCGTTCCAAAGTGATGTGTCTGCAATTTTGTGCCACTATTTAACACTAGTAGTTTCGTGATCGCAGAATGAACATGATCAATGGGCCACTGTGATTTCGCTGGCAGACACCTTCTGGAACATGTATAACAGCTCAAACATGATGGTGAGAGGCAAGCTGGCTTAGGCTTTAGAGGCTTCAGTAGTAAAAGAACAGTGGAGCTTTTTAAAAACAACAAAAAAAATGTTATTAAGTGATAAAAATCAGAAAAACTAAAAAATATTAGAAACAACAAAATTCAATAACTAATAAAGCAATTAAGAAACTAATTACAAAATCTTAAATATTAATATTTATATCAATATAAGAAGACAAATACAAATAGTGTAAAGATCTTGAATGGGGCTAAAACTCTCTATGCCAGCTAAAGCGAAGGCTTGCTGCAACAAGGCTTTTAGTAGGCTTAGGCTTTAAAGCCTTTAGTAGTAAAAGCAGCGGGGCTTTTCATAACTGAATAATAAAAACAAACCAATAATGGTGATGGTGGTGGTGGTGGTGGTGGTGGTGATGATGAAGAATAAGTAATAAAAGTAAAAAAATAAAGAGAAATCAAAATTATACAAAATTGCATAACTAATAAAGTAATTAAGTTAAGACAAAATCTTAAAGATAAAGATTAATATCAATATATACATAGAGAGAGAGAGAGAGTAAAATTCTCAAAGTAGCAGTAAAGCACCCCAGGTAGCCACAGGCCTAAAGCTAATGCTAGGTTATAGTAGGCATTTTACAACAATGGATCTCTCACTCTCACTCTCACACTCCACATTGATCAAGGTTTGAGTGAAAATATAGATTGCTATATGCTATTGCAGGATAAATGTCTCCTGCCCAACAAAAAAATCGTAACTTAGTGTTAATTTTGCTTGATATACACTGTTAGCCCAGATACAACTTGAATTTTTGGGTAAAGTAGTTATTTGAGATCTTGAGTGACATTGTAACAGAGCATAAGGTTATGAGAGGTCCCAGATTCCTCTCGCGTTGGCAACTTATGTTTCTCTACCACCATTTGTTCTGCCTTTACAAGTAATCATGTTTACATTGGAGGCCTATACACACGTGAGGAAATGGGCAATGCCCCTCAAGTGGGGAATTCTGAGTGTTATGTTTGCTTGAGATATATTGTTAGCCCTCAATCCAACAACTTAAGCTTTTTGATGAAGTGGTCACAGTATTCAATGTACAAATGTACAAAGTTGTCCTCATTTGTTCTCATAAGCCATAAGTGATTAATGGTTTTTTCTTGTTTCAGGAAAATTAGTACTAGACTATATGCTCAATGGCATGAGAATGGTTTTCATTACAAATGCAAATTGATCCAATCTATTGCATATTAATAATAATATGTATAATCAACTCATGCCAAGGATAGTAGTATCAGCATAATCCTCAAATTTTTGCTATTTTAAGGGCAGATTATTGGTTACTTATTTGTCATGTATTTCTTCATTCTCCAATCCCAGTATTTACAGCAAGGAAAAATGGCACTACCCCATGAAATTCATTAGATTAAATTAGTAAACAATTTTCATTGTCATAAAAAAATGTCTCTTTAGGAAACAAATCACAGAGTCCAGAATAAAAGTAAACCTCCAGGATTTATACCAACTGCCGTTGTGAGACACATTTATCACTGTATAATGCGCAACAATTACCTTTAGGATCTACTTCACGAGAGATCTTAATTGCATCAGATGTAGCAAGATCTTGATTAGCCGGTGATACTGCCAGGATAATGCAATTAGGCTGCAAATCAAAACAATGAAAAACGAAATTACAAAAAGATGCCAAAAGTTATAAACAGCTTCCCTTTTAAGAGTAAAAAATTTAAAAACAATGGCAGCATGACAATTTAATCCAAAAACACAATATAGACAGCCAAAAAGGGCATGATAATGCTCGATAGGGGGGGGGGGGGGGGGGGGGGGGGGGGGGGGTGTTGATGACCCTATAAATGATAAAATTGTCCAGTCAGGTAGGCACTGCATTACCTTTTCAATAAACGCCCGAACCATGTTTTCAATGTCTGTTACAATGCTGTCCGATTGACCCTCTACAAATTTATTGTAAATTAGATTCCAACATAAGTTCTATTAAAGAAATAATAGTCTGTTTTGTCTGTTTATGGATGAGGTGACTTACCAACAGCCACCTTAGTAAGCCCAGGAAGATCAATGAGTGTCAAGTTCACAACTGCAAAAGTAATAATTAGCATAGGAGCAAACTGAAAAATAAAATTTGAAAAGGCAAGACATATGCATTTGAGTAGGTTGCTTGAAATCTATACAAAGTACAACAAAGTGTCCAACAAATTATTAGCAAATGGTGTTTTAAACTAAGCTTCTAAATTTTTAACCTAATTAAAAGACAATTTACACCAGTGATTGACAAAATTGATTGGCCTGTAAAGGTGAGACCATCTCTCATTCCTTAAACTCTTACAGAATGTTTCATCCCAAACAACAGCCAATAAGCTAAGCATCCAACATCATATTTATTAATCCTTCTGTTTCTATTGTCTTGCTGCAAAAGGACACTCTTTAGACCCTTTCCTCATAACTGCCACCCCCAGACGACCTTCTCCTCGGAATTGACACTTCCATGCAAATTTAAGGCTTTTTTTTACACTTAGGTTCTAACAAAATCTTGGCCAAGTATAGATTCTCACTTTGAGGTTTACAACAGTTTCAGCTTTGCTTTTCATTTCGCATGTACATAAACGTGTGACTGTGTGTTTATGTATGTTTTCTATTATTTTGGAGAAGAATATAAAACTAGTGGTTTGAATGATACATTCAAAAAGACAACATTGACACTTGGGAGACTCGATACTTATGGTTTACTGAATATGAGAGCTCAGACGTGTTGATAGAAATACTCTCCAAGTATAAAATTGTATAAAAAGCAATACATGTAATTCATCCTACTTATGTTAGATTTTTTTTATAGCATATAGGATTTTTATAGTACTAGATTTTATGCAAAACTAAATTTATTTAATAGATTATAGAAAGAAACTAGTTATTAAGAGAAAATAACAAGATATGTGTCTCTATAATTAGAATGGGTACACGAAGAAGGATGTGTCTTTTGTTAGTAGAAACACATAGAAGTTTTACTCTTGTAAATGAATAATGATTGTGCTAATTTAAATTAATAATGTTGATGCGGTACTTAAACAACTGTTATAACCATGGTTTCAGATAACCATGGTTTCAGATCTCGACCAATTCCAATATATATCCTGGTTTTGAGGCACCCAATACGATATTAACCCTATAATATCAGTTGATATCTGGGTTGCTACTGATAGTTTTGATGGCCGATATTCGACAATATTGATACTAATTGGGGTATATCCAGTTCAGAACTCCAATTGGACCCGAACTAGATCCATCTCTCATGCCATTTGTCACTTGAGGTTTATAAGTAATAGGTTTTCCAAAACCAAGTATATAATCCAATTCAATAAATGTTAAACGTTCACGGAGCCACCCACCTCTAATTACAGGAAGTGAGGAATCGTATTTTATTCCACTCACAACTGCCACCCCCCAGACGACCTTCTCCTCGAAATTGACACTTCCATGCAAATTTGAGGCTTTTTTTTACACTTAGGTTCTAACAAAATCTTGGCCAAGTATAGATTCTCACTTTGAGGTTTACAACAGTTTCAGCTTTGCTTTTCATTTCGTATGTACATAAATGTGTGTGTGTGTGTGTGTCTATGTATGTTTTCTATTATTTTTGAGAAGAATATAAAACTAGTGGTTTGAATGATACATACAAAAAGACAACATTGACACTTGGGATGACTCGCTACTTATGGTTTACTGAATATGAGAGCTCAGACGTGTTGATAGAAATACTCTTCCAAGTATAAAATTGTATAAAAAGCAATACATGTAATTCACCCTACTTTTGTTAGAATTTTTTTTATAGCATATAGGATTTTTATAGTACTAGATTTTATGCAAAACTAAATTTATTTAATAGATTATAGAAAGAAACTAGTTATTAAGAGAAAATAACAAGATATGTGTCTCTATAATTAGAATGGGTACACGAAGAAGGATGCGTCTTTTGTTAGTAGAAATACATAGAAGTTTTACTCTTGTAAATGAATAATGATTGTGCTAATTTAAATTAATAATGTTGATGCGGTACTTAAACAACTGTTATAACCATGGTTTCAGATCTCGACCAATTCCAATATATATCCTGGTTTTGAGGCACCCAATACGATATTAACCCTATAATATCAGCTGATATTTGGGTTGCTACTGATAGTTTTGATGGCCGATATTCGACAATATTGATACTAATTGGGGTATATCCAGTTCAGAACTCCAATTGGACCCGAACTAGATCCATCTCTCATGCCATTTGTCCCTTGAGGTTTATAAGTAATAGGTTTTCCCAAAACCAAGTATATAATCCAATTCAATAAATGTTAAACGTTCACGGAGCCACCAACCTCTAATTACAGGAAGTGAGGAATCCTATTTTATTCCACTCCGCGGGAACTACATGTCAAAAGCAGGATGTTTATGATGGGACAAAAAGAAAGGTTGGCAAAGAAAGTGGAATACACACCGTGATACAATCATAAAATGTTACTTCAATCAAGAAACCCGTTCTAGAGCAATTTTCTTTGAAATAATCAGAAATCTGAGGGAAGCATTTAAAAAACTTGATTTTGACACGTGCAATGCACGTGTAAGCAAAATATTCAAGTTTTTTGGTGAGAAGATGTTCAAATACAAAAAACTATTAGGAATGACTGTATATTAATATATTTTCTCAAAGAGTTGGAAATATGAAATTATGTGATCTGTTAATTTAAGTGGTATAATTGTTTTAATTAAATAATTTTATTTGAAAAACATGGTAAATAGGGCTAAAGGATGAAACCTCTCAGCACTCAAATGCATATGCATGGTCAGGAGACAAACTTGAACCAGTCTGGTGTTTCTCCTTCTCTTTCCCACTTTTCTCTTTCATAATTAAACTGGTTTTTGTGTTCACCTATAATCAGCAGAAGAAGAAAAAATATCCGTTTACTTCGGATCAGTTCGTACAAGAAATGAAGTGAATCAACCGAATCAAATAAATTTCAGCTGATACTTAGATCTTCATTGAATTTTTGGCCACATAAATCGCAGTTTTATCCATGAGATAAATTGAAAAAGTCAGCCTTGCCCCCATATTACCTGTTAGGTCTTTACCTTTCGGCTAAAAGAACACATCTCACATCGATTGAAACAGAACTCAAAATTTGGGAAAGACTTGACTTGTTGCACTTTAAAGAGACCTTATCTTGTATAGAGAGCTTTATTTATATAATTCCTTTTTTGCTTAACAATTTGAAGACATATATCTGTGCTACAGACTCAGATAGCAAACTGAAACGTGCAAGTTAAAAATAATAATAATAACAAAAAGGGAGTAGACATAAACAAGAGGTCATCCAATTGATTATCATAAACAAATCCATGAGAAGGTAAATAACCCTATAAAAAAAGTCAGATCCTTCACATGAACACTATAGTGTGTTTTTTAAACCTCAACAATATAGAACTACATACAGTAATTCGTTGCCTTACCATTTGGAGAATATATGCTAAGATGAATTGGAACGGCAGAGATTTGCTTGCTGCGACCAGTTTCTCTATCAGTTTCATCAGCAATCTCCTTCCGCACAAGAGCTGCATCATGATGTGACCAAGATTTGCATGTGAATTATCAAGACAGTTATTCTTAACCCCAAAATGAAAAATGTAATATGTGTAACCTGAGCAAGAAAGCATCTTAAATGATAAAACATAATTATACGCAAAGTAAAATGCCTATAAATATTATAGACCAAATCCATGAAGAGTAAATGCATGGAACATAACTAATCTAGAAGAAGAGAAAAAGAAAAGGAGAAAAAGAATAAAGAAAGTTCAAGAATAAAAAAACTCATAAGATGCTATTTTTTTAGTACATGATGACAAGCAGTTGAACTTTATCTATCATACACAAAACAACATTGGAAAACTAAACATGCAAGCTTGTGCAATCAGAAAACATGTTTTAGTTTGGCCAGAAGGTTAGGCTGATGGATTATGGGGCCACCGGGCCAGTGTGACAGCCAAACAATCTTAGCAATCCCTACATCCCACCTGTTCTCATAAGTCTGCAGGCCAAAACATAGCCTCAAAATCCTCCAAGATCAACAAGAAAAGCATTAAATAAAGATCAGACTAAAATTACGGAAAGACTTATGGTAAAGGCCCACCCTGTAAACGTAGTATGACAGAAGTGTCACTAGAGTGGAGTCACCCTCGATTGTTATGGTTCCAAGAGTTAAAAGGATTTGATTTTATGTTTTTGTTGGTCCTCAAGCATTACAAGTATCAGTCAGATACTCAACCATTGGAATCAGAGCTAGAAAGACATCTGTGTTTATATACACATAAAGATCTGATTAAAAAACTAGATTTCAGTGCACGTTAAAGCTTATCAGTGAAAATTTGCTACATAACCTGTGGAGAAAGCTCTAAACAGTGAAGTTTATGCTATTTCAGATGAAGTTTATGCTATTTGGTACGAAGTTTATGCTTTTGCGCTTTTTAAGTTGAAGTGATTGCTTCAACATGAAGATTTTCATATCCCTCATTTACATGTCATTACTCCACCACTTCTTTTGATGATATCAACCAATTCACCTCCTATAGCACTTATATTAACAATTTTTTTCATCATCTAGCATATACTTTTAAATCTTTATATTAAGCTCTAAAGCATGGACATCCCAAAACAGGGGGTGTCCATGTCAGACACGGACACATGCCCGGCACGTGTCGGACACGTTTTGACCGTGTCCGCGCGACTCAACGAGTTTGACTCGTCGGACACGGCGAAAGCTTGTCTCGAACAAGGCAAAACCGTGTCTCAGACACGGCGCGAGTTTAATGGGTCAGGTTTAATGGGTCGTGATTTATTGGGTCAGGTTTAAAGTAATTGTGAAGGAATTTGAAATAAATTGTTGTATGCTTACAGTGTTCGAAGGCGACTCGGCGAGCTTCGAGACAATTCGGAGGCCCGAGTCAGTCGACTCAGCCCAGGGGAACCCGTATCGGCCTCGACTTGGAGTCGAATCGGCCAACTCGGCCGAGTCTTCCCTGACTCGGCCAGTCAGCCGATCCGGGCTCGCAGCTGCTCGCCCGTGACGCACGCCTATAAAGCGAGAAAAGAAGAGGAAAAAAACCGGACTTACCTCTTCGATCGCCGGTTCGCCGCTCCTCGTCGGTGCTCCGTCGATTGCCGATCGCCACTGCGACAGCTCCAGGTACCCCTCTTTTTCCCTCTCCGATCCTCCCTCTGTCCTCTCTCTCCCCCTCAGTCTCTCTGTCCTCTCGCTCTCTCCCTCTCTCCCTTTGTACTCTCTCTTCCTCTCTCCGATCACTCCCTTTCCTTCTGACCTCTCTCCCCCCTCAGTCTCTTTGTCCTCTCTCTCCCCCTCTCTCTCCGTATTTCTCTCCCTTGTACTCTCTCCCCTCTCTCCGATCAATTCCTCTCTCCTTGACCTCTCTCCCCCTCTCCCCCTCTCCCAGCTCTCCCTCCCTCTGTCCCTTAGTTCATAGGTAATTCAAAAGGTACAATTTCAATCCATAAACTATTTATTTACAGGTCAGATATACATCTCTAACTTATTATCAATTTTAATCTATCGTCCATTTTAAAATGCGAGTATGTGATTTGCTTCTCTTTATAGTTGCTTGACTTTTTTATTGATAGTGGAATTTGTTAACTGCATCATAACAATATTTAACTAGTACTTTGATATTTGAATTGATCTAATACATGCATGTTAAAGAAACATAGCTAATATTAACTGTTTTAATCTTTCTTACTAATGATCGTTCTTGTTGATGAAACGTTTAATTTAGTTGATTTATTTATTGCTTCCGCACACGTACACGTTTCACATCAGTCTGATATCAGAACACAGTTAGGTAGGATTTGCATATTATAGTCACGTTATTTGCTTTCGTTCATCTGTTAGATATTATTCAAAATACAAAAAAATTTAGTGCAAATTAGGAAACCTTAAAAGTCCCTAAAATTTTGTACGATTGGTGTCTAACTAAGGAAGGGTACTCAACGTGGTTCTGTAATTAAGGAACGCCAAGTGCGAAAAAACCTCACATCTGAGTTGCGCAGACCTAGCCAATTGGACTGGTAATTGGGTCGGCTGACCCGACAATTTTAGAAGACAAGCTTTTGAAATCAAACAAACAACAAAATTCAAAACAAAAAAATAGTATAAATTTGCATTCATATTAGGACTCATACATTGCATTACAACCCGTAACGGTGCCCATACTTGCGTGAAAAAGTTAGTGAGCCCAACACTGATTCCATGGCCTCTCAACCCGCCCTAACTGACATCATGGCTAAACTTGATTTCCTAACTCAAGAAGCTAATGCCTTCCGTTTAAATGCAAAACGACTGAAAGAGAATGTCAATAGGGTAGTGACCAAATTAAAGACCCACAACCAGAACCCGAAAAGCGGCACCACTTGTGTAATCCCCATGGTTAGAAAAGTTGTGGATAAGCCTGATAGCACCATTCCTCCGATATTCGCTATCTTGGTAAAAGAGTTTAGTAATGTCCCAAAAGAGTTACAAGACAAACTATAACTTATATGTGACAACTAAATTGAGATTGAATCTGATTTCAAAGAGTTTACATATCACTCAGACATTGATTATGATGAAGACGTAGATGATGACTTCGTCGACAACAAAGCAGTGTTCTAAAACCCGGCCGAGTCGTATCTGACTCGGTGAACTTCGATATGAGTCGGAGACATGAGTCAGTCGACTCAGCCCAGGGGTGCCTGACTCGGCCTACTCGACTCCGAGTCGAGGCCGATCCGGAGGCACATCTGTTCGCCCGTGACACCTCGCCTATAAAGCGAGAAAAAAAACAGATTTACCTCTCCGATCGTCGAGCACCGCTCCTCGCCGACCGCGTTCCTCGCTCGCTGGTGCTCCATAGCTCGCCGATCGCTGTCCACTGCGACAGCTCCAGGTACCCTTCTCTCTTTCCCTCTCCGATCACTCCCTTTTCCTCTGTCCTCCCTCCCCCTCAGTCTCCCTGTCTCTCTCGCTCTCTCTCTCGATCACTCCCTCTATCTGATCACTCCCTCTCCCCCTCTGACCTCTCTTTCTCCCTTAGTCTCTTAGCCCTCTCTCACCGTCTCTCTTTCCCTTTCTGTCTCTCTCCCAGCTTTGTCTCTCTCTCTCCCTCTGTCCTCTCTCCCCTCAGTCTCTCTGTCCTCTCTTCCTCTCTCTTCGTCTCTCTGTCCCTCTCCCAGCACTCTCTTCGTCTCTCTCTCCCTCTGTCCCTCTCCCAACTCTCTCTCTGTCTCTTTGTCCTCTCTCTCCCCTCTGTTCTCTCTCTCCCAGCTATCTTTGTCCCTCTCTCTGTCTCTCTCCCCCTCTGTCCCTCTCTCCCCTTCTCTCCCCCTAGTCTCTCTCTATTTAATAGTTTTTTAATTAAATTTAGTTTATTTTTAGTTTAAATTGGTTTAGTTTAATTAATTTAGTTTAATGTAATGTAATTTAGTGATTTATTTAAGTTAGGTAATTAGTAATTTGTTGAAGTTAAGTAAATTAATTTAAATTAAGTTAAATTAAGTTAGATAATTTAATAATTTATATTTAATTTAGTTAACATAATATATAGAAAATTTAATTCATTTTAAGTAGCTATGATGTGATTTAGTTAATTTAGTTAATTTTAGTTCTAATTTAATTTAACAGATAATTTTCTAAATTTCAATATGGCTCCAAAGCAACGCGATATTGGATGGGCACATGGTACCCCTGTTGTGGAAATATAAAACTTATGGAGTGTAATTATTATGGAAAACAAGTTCATGGTAGTATCACTAGATTGAAGCAACACACAGCACATATACCCGGTCAGGTGGAATGATGCTTGCAAGTACCAAAAGAAGTGTCTCAAATAATGAGACATCTTTCTGAAGGTAGCAAAGAAAGAGCGGTCATAAAATCTAAGAAAGAGCGACTTATGAAATTTTTAAGCGAGGAAGATTTTTATGATATGGCCGATGAAGATTCTGAAAATAAAATTGAAAAGTTGGTAGTTTGAAAAAAGTTGAAAGAAGACAATTAAAACAAGCTATGAAAGAAAATCATGAAATGACTTGGAGATCGGCAAAAGGTCATACAAGAGTATTGGTGGCAATAGTTTGCAGCCTTTAAGATCAGGGATCAAACGTGAATTGCGTCGGAATTTTATCACTAGAGAAGCTGAAATTTCAGCTCGTGGTATTGATCCTTACATGTTCCCAACAAAACAAAAATCAATTAAAAGCATATTCTCAACAGAGAATATTAAGAAAGTTGAAAAATTCATGGCGAAATTCTTCCACTACAATGTAATACCATTCAATGCAGTTGATAGTGGTCCTTACTGCTAATCCATGATTAATACTATTGCGGAGGCAGACCCAGATGTAAAAGGACATATACGGTACCAGATTGGTAATATTTATTTGGACGATCAATAAAAGCAAAATGGTCGCAGTATGGTTGCACAATCATGTGTGAAGGTTGGAGTTCCCGAAATAGAAAACTTATTACTAATTTTATGATTTATTGTGATAGAAACATGATCTACCATACTTCTGTTGATACTACTAATATCTCGAAGACTGTTGATTATATATTCTCTCTAATGGATAAAGTTGATAAAGTTGGTGAAGAAAATATCGTGTAGGTTATAACAAACAATGAAGCAAGTTTCAAAACAGTTGGTCATTTGTTGATGGAGCAGAGACGGCATTTGTTTTGATCTCCCTGTGCAGCACATTGCATTGATTTGATGCTTGAAGATATTGGCTCAATGAAAGCAGTCAAGAAGACATTAGATGATGTTAAGATGATCACATTATTCATTTACAATAGCCTCAAAGTAGTGAATTTAATGAAGCTATTTACCAGAGATAGAGATTTGTTGAGATCAGGTATAACACGGTTTGTCACCGAGTTTATTTCTATTGAAAGTAGTATTCGCTATGAACAAAATTTGAAAAGAATGTGTACAACAACTGAATGGCGTGAATTCAACAAGGAGTAGAGGTGTGAGAGATAAGGTTTCTAATCTCATTCTGACTGACCGGTTTTGAAAGAAGGCAAGAGAGGTCCAAAACATTATGGATCCTCTTGTTAGAGTCTTGAAAATAGTGAACCAGGACAAGAAACCTACATTATCTATTATCTATGAAGCTATAGATAGAGCAAAATTGGCTATAAAGGCATCAAATAAGAATTAAAAGAAGTTTTGGGATATCATTGATAAAAGATGGGAAGAACAATTGCTTAGACACTTGCATGCTGCTGATAATTCATTTGCCTAGAAATTATATTTGTTGACTAGAAATTGAAACTGGCATATCAAAACAATCATGTGTTTACATTATTGCAGCATATTTTTTAAATCCAGCATTATAATATTCAAAAAAAAATTCTACACATTCAGAAGTGATAAATTGATTAAATGAGGTCATTAAAAGATTGGAGCTGAATTTGAATAAACAAGCAAGAGCTATTAATGAGGCAATAATAATTTATTTACTTCATCGATATAATGTTATGCAAATATTAACACTAATGATGTGAATTCTCATAGATAAAATTGTTTGTGGATGGAATTGGAGAATTTAGAAGCTCACTGAGTAGAAGAGCAGTGCAACAATCTCTTCCAGCTGATTAGTGGATTAACAATGGCGAAGAAACTCCCAATCTGCAGAAAATAGTCATCAAAATTTTAAGCCAAATATGTTCTCCATCGGGTTGTGAAAGAAATTGGAGCGCGCGGTCGCTGATTCATACAAAATTGCGCAACAAGTTGGCAATGAAAAAGTTGCATAAACTAGCGTTTATGCATTACAATATGCGGTTGCGAGTAAGAAACTTGACATGTCAAAGCGACACTGATGATTATTACAACCAATTGATCTAAACAATATTTTCAATGATGATATATTGGATGAGTGGATTCGGGAGGAAAAACAACCGATGTTACCACTAGATAACTTAAGTTGGTTAGATGAAGGTATTCATCGTAGTGATAAAAGTGATAGTGATGACGGTGACGACGACGACGATGATGATGGCGGCGATGATGTCGACGATGGAGGTGACGGTGGTGATGATGATGATGGCGGTGATGGCGGTAATGATGAAGAGACTCATGATGTTGGTGGAAGCCAACAAAGTGATACTATGATATGGGATTCAGAGTATTATGCCATACAAGTTACAGATCATGGAGGCCGAGTAAGGATTTCGCAACAATATAGGCATTTGGATCAGTTGGTTGATTTGAGTTCTAGAGATGATTATTCGAGTGGACATGATAACTACTCACATGGTTATCATAGTCTTGAAGGCCATTTACAGGGGTTGGGTTTGACATTTGGCCAACATTTTAGTACTGATTATTCTAACACTGGTGAATATTCTACTAGCAGCGCTAGAATATCGAGATTTTGAGTATTATCACTATGGAGTTGATATTGCACAACCCCTACCGCCATATTACTCTGATGCTGGATCCTCTAGCTAATCATCTCAGCCTACAAGATCTCACCCACAAACATGTTTTTATCCTTATGAAAACTATATATCTGATTTTTATACTTATCGCGAGGATGATGATAATGATGATTTTATGCCTCCTCGCAATTCAATGTGGAAATGACTACATTAGCAGGTGCTTATGAATTATTTTGTGCAATTTACTATATTATGCATGTATTTTGATATGTTTCTACCGACGATTCTTGTATTTATACTTTCACTTTATGTTTTGTGTGCTAGGTGGTATATTTTAAATATGTGACACGTGAATATTCATGTTTACATTTTTTAAAAATTTGTCATGATTTTTCATAATTTTTTGAGCTTTCTATATAAGTTTTGCGCGTATCGTCCGAGTCTAATCCGAGTCGTCGAGACCTATCCGTCTCGGTACCGGCCGAGTTGGCGACTGAGACCGCAACTTTGAACCATGATGTTTGATGATAGGATTGTGTATGTGTAGTATGCTTAATGATAAGATATTAGGATTGTTGTATGCTTGATGATAGGATTGTACGTCTTAATTGATGTGTACTTGTGATGTTACTTTTCTTTGATGAAATGTTGATTTTCTTTGGCATAATATTGTTGTGTTGTTGTTGTGTTTAGAAGTTAAAGCAATATGACTTCAATGGAAGGTTCCTCAAGTGGACAAGAGGATGATCATACACCTCTTTGGAATTTTATTTTGAACTTGTGATGTTAAGTTGTTAACTTAGGTGATAACGTGTGAATTTATGATCTTTGCTTGTAATTTTGTTATAAACTTATGATATTTAATAGTTTGTGCACGTGTTGATTGATATTTTAGTTTGTTGTTCACCTGGTTGAGATTTTATAAATTTATTTTTATATATATAATAACATAATAAAACATCCCTTGTCGTATCCCCGTATCTTATTTTTTAAGATTTTACCGCGTCCCATGTCCGACACCCGCGTCCGACATCTGCATTCGTGTCCGTGCTTCATCGATATTAAGACACCTCTGCAACCTAGTTTCTTGTCATTAGCTACTTGCAGTACAAAAGAAGAATCTCTCTTTCAAGCAATCTTTACTCTTTATCTTCCTTCTCATTTCCTTTTCATTTAAATTAGATAAATTGGATACATCTTGAATCCTCTTTATTAATTTTAAATTAAATTTAAATTATATATTGACACAAACATGATAATTTTTATTATAAAAATAAAAAATCTTGAAGTTTATGCTTCGCTTTTCGGAAGGGTCCAGCGCTTCGCTTCATGCTTCATTGGATCTGATTGTTCGTTACTAAATTTGTTGAGAACAATGTTGCATATTCATTTATGCAGAATTAAAGCACCTATCAGTGTGTACTACATGTATAGGTTTTTTTTTTTTTTTAAAACACTGCAACTATAAACTCCTAATGCATTTTTGTAGAAAGCACCAATGTGTGTTCACTACTTGTATAGGTTCTTTTCCAAAACAGCACTGAAAGTATAAAGACCTAGTTGTGAGTCCGTTTTCCTTATTAAACTATTGGCTAATATGGCTAGGATCGCCTCAGTACGTGATGCTATTTTATGCATATTAAATTTATTGTCAAATATCTGATGATTTCCTTTAGTCCAATAGAATTTAAATCCTAGTTGCGCTTAATGGTAAATATAGACTACTATGGAATGTGTAGAGCAAGTAAAATGAAACTCTTTAACACACAAAAGAAAATATAATAAAGTGCCGCGCGTATAAATTCAACTACACTTAAAAAAGGGTTGTTACTATTTAAAGTGGCTAACAAATCGCGAGGCCTCTTTGACTTGGTAAATATTGAACAGCTAGAAAGATACTCAAAGAAATATGGGAAGCGTCAAGCACTCTCAATCACCAGAACAACACAATTGTTCTAATATAATAGGATTCACTTCCAATTTGTAATATTATCAACTCTACTTGTGCAAAAGTGATGCAAGAAGCTGACAGCAGTAACACCTCTTTATTCTTACTCTTCATAGCAGGTATGTATTTTATTATTTCATCTTAACCTTTTAGTTGATTTATATTGTATAGATGGTTTCTCAAAAGTATATGTCTTATTCCTTTAGTTTTCCTATCTCATTTGGCCACCAAAGATGTAATACTTAATGATAAGATATTAAGGTTACTAAGAATGTTGCTATCAGGGAGATATAATTACCAAAATCTGTGAACTTCTTCCTTGGAAGGTGCATAAACTCCGCATATTCTCTCCCTTCGTCAATCTTATGAAGTTGCAACACGAGAGGCCGTCGAGTAACAATACCTGTAATATATCAGAAGCATCATTCTCTGATACTTCAAAAATAACTACGAAAAATAGATATTAGAAAAAGATCGCGAAAGATCAAAATCATAGCTCTGAAGCCTACCTGATCCCCTAGGCAAAAAATCCTTGCCTACTATGCTTTCCAGTACAGAGGACTTCCCCGAACTCTAGAAAAACAACATAATACAATTATAAAACACCATCAGATTATTCTCGATGATGCAATCTGGTCGATTTGGTCCATTTGGGAACTTAATAAAGTTTGGGCACAGCGCAGCCAGTATAATTAAGAATAATTAAGAAATAGCTCATGGTATTTCCAAGAAAGCACGTTGCAACAGCCACTAAAGCCTGAAAGCACATATTTAATGTAGACCCCACTGGTAGAAACAATTTGCATATAATAGAAAGTATCAATAATCTGTTTAAACTTGATGACAAGCTCTTAAACAAATGCATTATGAGAAGATACAAAGATTGATATAAATACTGAAGCACACGATAGAGGAAAAAAATTTAAAATCAAACACTCTTTACAACATAGCATGCATCTATTCCTAAAGAAGAATATGGAGTACTGAAATGAAAGGATCAACAATAGGACAGCTTAACAAGACTTTAGTGCCATTATTTAATCCAAGAGTTATGGTTCATAGAAAGTTGGGATTCTGATGAATCTCTATACATAAAAAATAGGAAAGACGCAGACATATGCATCAGATTGTTGATGAGAATATGAGAAAAACACATTATTATACAATCAGAATGCAAATTCATACCATATCTTCTCCAAAACGAAGCAGAATTTTCATAAAACAAAAAAATCATGCAATCAAACATCAAAAGACGTAAAACATAGCAAAAAAAATCCAAGATCCACTACAATGCCTATAGAAAAGGAGCGTATCTCGCAGAAACAACAAAAATTTCGAAGATAAGAAGGACCGAGATCCGGTAGCTGACCTGGCCGCCAACGACGGCGATCGCCGGAAGCGAATCCCAAAGCGTCGGCAACGCGCTCTCCTCTCCATGATCACCGAGTGCAGTGCACGCTCTCTGCAGCTTATTCACCAGCGAGATCAAGTTCTCCATTCTCCCTCAAAATTGAACACAAATCGAACCGAGCAAAGATCAAACAGCCGCAAATCCTAAGTTTTTTTCCCTCTCAGATCTGATCGAATTGAAGCGCTACTCGTAGATCCAGGATCGGACAAAGGAAATTGAGGAAAGAGAGACGGAAATTGGAAAGCCCTGCCGACCTAGCGAGAGAGTGAAGAAAACTTCAAAAAGGAGCGGAAAAATAGAAGCGATTGGCGACTAAACCGCGTCTTCCCTGTTTTGGATGTTTGTAAAAAGGACAATTATTTAATTAAGCCCCTATTTTAATAATAATTTTAAAAACAAACTCTTCTTTAAATAAAAATAAAAAATATTAGCAGAAATCCATCTTTAACATGTCACGTTAGTCAACGATCGACCCACATCGTCAACGTAGCATGTCTCGCTGAAGTTGTATATTTTAAAAAAACTCTAAGATTGACAACCCTGAAAGAAAATATTATTTTTTGACCTTTTTAACAAACTCTGAGGTTGACAACCTCGGAGTTTAAAAATTGAAAAAAATAATCACAAGCTTGTGATTTTTTTTCGGTCTAAAGAAACTCCGGCCTTGACAAGGCCAGAGTTCTCACAACCTTGTGATTTTATTTTTTTGTTCTAAGTTTTTTTGGTCTGAGAGAATTTTTTTTGCTCTAAGTTTTTTTGGTCTAAGGGAACTCCGACTTTGGCAAGGTTAGGGTCTTAAAAAAAAAAAATCTGTTGAGAACTCCGATCTTGTCAAGATTGGAGTTTATAATATAAGCTTTGGCCAGTCTTTGAACTTCGGGATTGTCAACTTTAGAGTTTATTAAAAAGTCAAAAAAGTAATATTTTTTCTCATTCCCGAATTAAAACATACAACACTAGTCAGACACGGCACGCAGGCGACAGAGTCGACCATTGGCCGCGTGGCATATCAGAAGTCGGTTTCGCTAATTATTTTTAAGGGAGCTTGTTTTTAAAATTATTTTTAAATGGGGGTTTAATTTAAAACGTGTCCTTGTAAAGAAGACCGGCAGATTTTTATAATATAATATAATATTAGATTTATTTACTATTTTAGATGCACTTTCGGATACTGTTACAAGGGTTGCTACTCAATATGTTAGTACACGGAGGTCTTATGTGGTAAAGAACACTTTTATTTTAGTTAGGGGTGAAAAGAAAGTAACTATTCAAATAGACACATTATGTTAGTTAGAAGTGAAAAGAATAACTATTCAAAGAGACGCTCTCTCGATAGTACTTATTCATTATTTATTTTAGTTAGTTATTCATTTTTTATTGTTGAGATTAATGCAGCTGAGAAATAATCGTTGCACAATATGATTTGGCTGTTGGGAATATAAAGAATATAGGTGAATCTTTGAATTAAATTACGACGAGATCTGTTGATCGAATCAATTGGATAATGGTTGGAGTGTGTTCTCCTTTCATTGGGGATGAACGTGGTATATTCACATGTTCAATTTCGACTTCGAGTGAATGAGATATTCAAGTTTAAAGATTGCCTAATTCAAAGTCAAAATGAGACTAAAAGTAGCTAAAGGCATTTAGTCCCACATTGGCCATGGGATTGAAGTTTGTAGTGTTTAAATAGAGAAAATTGGGAACAAAGGGCGTGCCCTTTGGGTACTTGGAGTTTTCGCGCGCGATTGGGAGGGAACCATGCGCGCGCCGCCGCTGGCGGCGACGGCTGCAGCAGCTTGCCGGTCGGCGCCGGCGCCAGGCCGGGCTCGGGCTCGACCGTTACAACAGTTCAGACCGAACGTATTGCCCCTCCCGCAGCGCTTCGTTTTCTCAATTTAAGACACACCAACACAACAAGAAAGAAATCTGCCTTCTGAACTCAGTCTGAAGGAGATCCTCTCTCTCTCTTGGAAATCAGTAACTCGATTTCCGAAGGAGATCCTCTCTCTCTGGGAAATCAGTAACTCGGTTCCGAAGCGGCTTCTCTCTCTCTCTGGGAAATCAGTAACTTGGTTTCCAAAGCGGCTTCCAAAAGAGATTCTGCAAAAGTTCGTTCGTTCTGAAAGAGGGCTCAGAAAATTCAACAGATTCTTTAATAGAATTGTTGTCTGAATCTGGGACTTCCGAAGAAGAATATTCTTCTACTTTCCTTCTTCCTCTCTCCAAAAAAAAAATTCAACAATTGTTGTCTGAATCTGGGACTTCCGAAGAAGAATATTCTTTTACTTTCCTTCTTCCTCTCTCCAAAAATTCAACAGATTCTTTAATAGAATTGTTGTCTGAATCTGGGACTTCCGAAGAAGAATATTCTTTCTACCTTCCTTCTTCCTCTCTCCAAAGTAAAGGCAAATTTGTCTTTGTTCTGCTGCTTCAATAATCCTGTGAAGGTACTGGTTAACTACGATTCGACCGTACGGTGATTTGGTAGTGCTATCCAAATATCGTGAAGGAGTGTTGTATCTTGGGAGACCAGCGTCCAGTAACTCGTTAGCACCGGTGCGGGGGACGTAATTGTCTTAAGGAGATTCGCTTTAAGCGTACCTCACTCCAAGTACTGTATAAGTGAATAATTTCTTTATACAGGGGATATACTGATATTTAGTATATTGAGACTGACTTATACCAGTCTAATTGGTGTTTAACCAAGGAAGGTAATTGAAAGGTGGTTCTTAAATTAAGGAATGTTCTATTGAACGGAAAACCTCCCACCTGATATTAACCGACCTGGCCAATTAGATCGGTGATATTCCAGTGATATTGATTAGTTGTTAGAATGATCCCAGAAACCAACAATCTTAAGACAATTACCTATTGAAGTTTCTTACTTCTATTCTTCTTGAACTTACAGAAAAAATGTCTAAGACTAATCAAGATAGCTCTAGTAAGGCACCAAACATGCAGCTACAAGCTTTGATGCCTACTCCACTTCCTAACCGAAGCTGGAGAAGCCCAGAAAATTTGACGGCACAGAATTCAAGAGGTGGCAACAGAAGATGCTCTTCTACTTGACCACTCTTCATCTGGCCAAATTCCTGCAAGAAGATCCACCAGAACCCGGAACTGATCGGGACTCAGTCCTTGCAGTCGATGCATGGACTCAAGGTGACTTCCTTTGCCGAAATTATGTTTTAAATAGACTGGATGACTCCCTTTACAATGTCTACAGTCCCATCAAAACGACAAAGAAGTTATGGGCCAGTCTTGACAAGAAGTACAAGACTGAGAATGCTGGTACCAAGAAGTTCGTCGTAGGACGATTTCTGGAGTACAAAATGGTGGACAGCAAGACTGTAATCAGTCAGGTGCAAGAGTTCCAACTTATCTTGCACGAGATAGAAGCCGAAGGTATGATTCTACCTGAAACCTTTTAGGTTGCTACTATCGTGGAGAAACTCCCACCTGCGTGGAGAGATTTCAAGAACTATCTGAAGCACAAGAGAAAGGAGCTAAAGTTGGAAGATCTCATTGTGAGGCTTCGAATCGAGGAGGATAACAGAAAGTCCGAGAAAAGGAGTAGTAAGAACTCCTATGAAGCCAAAGCCAATGTGATCGAAGACTCAAAGGATAAAGCGTCACTTCCAAAGGCTTAAAGCGGAAGAAGACTTTCCAGGAGTACAAAGGTAAGGTCCAAGAAGGCAAGAACATGCGCTTCAAGGGAACCTGCAACAAAGAAGAGCATAAGGCGAATGAATGTCGCAGTCGTCTCAAAAAGAACAAGAAGAGCCATCCACAGGCAAACCTGACCGACCATGCGTCGCCGGCCTTTCAGCTGTGGTGTCAGAAGTGAACCTGATAACCAACAATAAGGATTGGTGGGTAGACACTAGGTCTACTCGGCACATCTGCTCTGAGAAATTATTATTCTCTGAATATCAAAAACTAGAGTAAGATGAGCAACTATACATGGGAAACTCAGCCGTCTCAAAAATTGAAGGAAAAGGCAAGGTCATCCTGAAGTGGACATCTAGAAAAGAGCTTACTCTGAACGATGTGCTACATGTTCCAGATATCCGCAAGAATCTGATCTCTGGATCAATACTTAGTAAGAAAGGATTTAGAATGATTTTTGAATCAGATAAATTTGTACTTACTAAGAGAGGGATGAACGTGGGAAAGGGTTATCTTATTGATAGACTTTTTAAAGCCAATGTTGCAGTGGTAGATAAAAAGTCTGTGAATTTGTACCCGAAGCTTATAAATAAAGAAAAATCTTATATTTATTTGCTTGAGTCTCCTACTTTATGGCATGCTAGATTAGGGCATGTAAATTACAAGTCTTTAAAGAACTTGTCTAATCTAAGATATATTCCTAAACTCAACTTGGAAGAAATTCGCAAGTGTGAGATTTGTGTTGAGGCCAAGTTTGCGAAAAATTTATTTCACTCAATTGATCGAAATACAGAACCTTTAGAGTTAATTCATAGCGATCTATGTGACTTGAAGTTTATGCCAACTAGAGGCGGTAAAAAATATTTTATTACTTTGATTGATGATTGTACAAGATACTGTTATGTGTATCTTTTAAACAGTAAGGATGAGGCAATAAATATGTTTATAACATATAAAGCCGAAGTTGAGAATCAACTCAACAAGAATATCAAGATTCTAAAATCCGATAGAGGCGGAGAATATGAATCAAATGATTTTAGTGAGTTATGTGCTAAATTTGGTATAATCCATCAAACAACAACACCATATACTCCTCAGCAAAGTGGAATTGTTGAACGGAGGAACAGAACTTTGAAGAAGATGGTCAATTCCATGCTCGTAAGTTCTGAAGCTCCGCAGAACTTGTGGGAGAAAGCTCTGTTAACTGCAAATTATATTCTAAACAGAGTACCCCACAAGAAACTTGATCTTATACAATTTGAGTTATGGCATGGAAGGACACCTTCCTACCATTATCTCAAAATGTGGGGGTGCCTTGCAAAGGTACTAGCACCATTACCTAAAAAGACTAAGTTGGGAGAAAAAACTATGGACTGCATATTCATAGGCTATGCTTTGAATAGTAGTGCCTATAGATTTCTGGTTCATAAATCAGAAATACCAGATATTCATGTAAATATGATTATCGAATCTAGAGATGCTGTGTTCTTTGAAGATATCTTTCCATACAAACGGGAAGCAGATAAGACTTCTAAGAAAAGAACACATGAGATGGTGTTCTCAGAGACGAAAGCCCCGAGGAACCGATTGTTAATGCGGAAATTGAACCAAGAAGAAGTCAGAGATCTAGAATCTCAAAATCTTTTGATCCAGATTTCATAACATACGCTATTGAAATCGAGCTTCAAACATTTAAGAAGGCTATGTCAACCCCAGAAGCACAAATGTGGAAAGAAGCAATAAATATCGAAGTAGAATCCATACTGAGTAATTATACTTGGGAATTGGTAAACTTGCCTCCTGGCAGTAAACTAATTGGGTGTAAGTGGATTTTCAAAAGAAAATTAAAACCGATGGATCTATCGATAAGTACAAGGTTAGATTGGTAGCCAAGGGTTATCGACAAAAATAAGGACTTGACTACTTCGATACTTATTCACCAGTAACAAGAATAACATCCATTCCGATGTTGATTTTAATTACAGTATTGCATAACTTAGATATCCATCAAATGGATGTCAAGACTGCATTCTTAAATGGTGAATTAAATGAAGAGATATATAGGTAGCAACCTGAAGGATTTATAGTCAAGGGTCAAAAACACAAAGTGTGTAAATTGGTAAAATCCTTATACGGTCTAAAACAGGCTCCAAAACAATGGCATGAGAAATTTGATAGTGTCATGATCAAAAATGGATTCACTATCAATGAATGCGATAAGTGTGTTTACACTAAAACAGTTGGAAATGCATGTATCATTGTTTGTCTTTATGTAGACGACATGTTGATACTTGGGACTAATATTGAAATTATTAAGTCCACTAAAAGAATGTTATCCAACAGTTTTGACATGAAGGATCTGGGGGTTGCTGATGTAATTTTAGGAATTAAAATCACCAGAACACCAAATGGAATCAGTCTATCTCAATCTCACTACGTGGATAAGATGATAGAAAGATTCAAGGATCATGAGATAAAGGAGAATACAAATCCTTTTCTCCCACACGTCCACCTTCATAAGAATATAGGAACTGGAATACGCCAGTTGGAGTATTCTCAGATTATCGGAAGTCTAATGTATTTGATGAATTGTACTAGACCCGATATTGCTTACGCTGTAAGCAAGTTAAGTAGATACACTAGTAATCCTAGTGATCAACATTGGACTGCTCTACTACGAGTATTGGGTTACGTATCACATACCAAGGAATATGCCTTGAGATTATTGGGGACAGACAAGCGGGTGCGAGCTGCGAATGCAGGTTTGAGAACCTGTTATATTTAAAGGGCTGTTGTATTTTCTAGGGTTTGTATCTGAAATCTTTGAAGGCTGGGGTTTGCTGTAGCTCTCTTGCAATCAAAGAGGCTACTAGTAATTGTAATTATCTTCCAAGTAAATTAATCTCTTTCTGGATTGCCCCGAGGACGTAGGCATTAAGACCGAACCTCGTTAAATTGTTTGTTTGCGTGTGTGTTTTCTCTTGGTGTTTTTTGTACTGTTTGGGATAGTTCTTCGTGCTTGGAAGATTCAAGGGATCCTCATCAGGTTATTGTCGTAGGCACAACAAGAGAGAATAAGAGCTTTCAAGTTTCGCTTGGGATTTCTGGAGATTCGGAGGACTTCGAGATCTGATTCGGTGGAGATCGTGTGTCGATCTCAGATCAGTGGTAGCGATGTTCGTGGGATCGTGTGTCAATCTCAGAAGGACGCAAGGAATGCTCAAGGAATCTGTGGTGAAGAAGATCCGGTGAGAAACTCAATCTAGGATTTCGGGGAAAAGGTAAAAATCTAATTTTTATCGAAGTTGTGATCTATTTCAGTTGGTTTATTCCGCATAGATAGAGGATCAAGTAATCTCAATGGCAGAAGAAATTGCTTCGGTTAAGACCATGAATCCTCACCCCAGGATTGATGTTGTCAAGTTCAACAGTACAAATAACTTCGGGATGTGGAGATGTGAGGCTATGGATGCACTGAATGCATCGAACATCGAGGACACTCTCCTATTGGAGAAGAAGAAGAGCACGACCACTGATGAAGAGTGGGTGAAGATGAACAGGTCGGCGTGTGGGTTGATACGTTCATGTTTATCGCAAGACATAAAATATCTTGCATAATATGAGACGTCGGCGAAGCATCTGTGGGAAACCCTTGAGAAGAAATACTTGACGAAGAGTGTTGAGTTCAGGTTGCAGCTTAAAAGTAAGCTGTACAGATTTCAGATGAAGAAGGGGAGCACAGTGAATGAGCACATCAACCGATACACAAAGCTTCTTACAGATTTGGTGAATGTGGATGTTGTGGTAGAAGAGGAAGACAAGGTGATCATCTTCCTAAACTCACTCCCGGAGGAGGAGTATAAGACATTCACACTGACCTTTATCAATGGAAGGCAGACTTTGGATTACAATGAGGTGTCATCTTCACTGACAAGTTATAAGACGAGGAAGAAGGAGAGACATCTTTCTAAGTCAAGCTCATCGGCGGAGACACTGGAAGTAAGAGGCAGGGGTTCATCGAGGAAGGGCAAGGAGGTTAGAGGAAGATCAAAGTCCAGGCCAGGGTTCAGGGATCTCAAAAAGAATCAGTGTGCTTTCTGCAGAGAGATTGGGCACTGGAAGGTGGACTGTCCGAAGTTCAAGGGAAAGAAGAAAGAATCAAAGTCTGAGGCAAATCTCGCAAAAGTGGTTAACACTGCAAGCAGAAAATCACAGGCAGATGGATCGGACTCAGATTCGTCGGTGTTCTCTTTTTCAGTTACTACGCCCATCATAGGCTACTCAGGTGAAAACGAGTGGATCTTGGATACAGGTCCAACATATCATGTATGCCCTAATCGGGACTGGTTTACCAGCTTTGAGAAGCTGGAGGGGTGTTCGGTCGTCATGGGCGACGATCATCCGTGCATCATGGAGGGTGTTGGCACTATTCCAATCAGAATGTTTGATGGGATGGTGAGAGAGCTGAAGGAAGTGAGGTATGTACCTCAGTTGAAGAGAAACTTGATTTCCATAGGAGCTTTGGAGTCATTGGGCCTTGGGGTGTCGATTAAGGAAGGAGTCCTTAGAATGACAAAAGATTTGATGGTGGTGTTGAAAGCCGAGCGCCGGAACAACCTATACTACTTGAAGGGTAGTACGGTGACAGGGCAAGTGGCGGCTTCTACCAGTCCGAAGGAAGATTCAACCCGGCTGTGGCACATGAGGCTGGGACATGCAGGAGAGAAGTCAATGCAAGCTCTTGCGAGGCAAGGGTTGTTGAAGGGTGCCGAAACCTGCAAGATGGATTTCTGTGAGCATTGCATCATCAGCAAGAAGACCAAGATGAAATTTGGCACAGCTTCACACTGCACGGAGGCTATTCTTGACTATGTTCACACGGATGTCTGGGGACCTACCAAGACTGCATCGATTGGAGGTAACCATTATTTTGTGTCGTTCATTGACGATTTTTCTAGGCGCTGTTGGGTGTACACCATGCGACACAAAGGAGAAGTCCTAGAACTGTTTGTGAAGTGGAAGGCAAATCTGGAGAGAAGCACGAGAAGGAAGATCAAGGTCCTTCGTTCTGACAATGGAGGAGAGTACAAATCGGATCCTTTCCTACAGCTATGCCTGATGAGGGCATAGAGAGACACTTCACGGTACGAGAGACTCCGCAACAAAATGGGATGGCTAAGAGGATGAACCGGACTTTGCTAGAGAAGGTCCGGTGTATGTTATCCAATGCAGGACTGTCAAAGAAGTTTTGGCCTGAAGCTTTGGCGTATGCATGCCACCTCGTGAATAGGTTGCCGTCGTCTACGATAGGGGGGAAGACTCCTCTTGAAGCTTGGTCAGGAAAAGCTGCTGGTGATTATGATTTGCTACGGGTTTTCAGATGTCCAGCCTACTACCATGTCAGAGAAGACAAGTTGGACCCAAGGGAAAAGAAGGGGGTGTTCGTTGGCTTCAAGCGAGGAGCCAAGGGGTTCAAGATTTGGGACCTAACGGATAACAAGTTCATACTCAGCAGGGATGTCACGTTCGATGAGGCTTCTTTGATGAAGCCTACGGTCTCTCAGCAGGTAGAGACTAGCAAGACCAAGGAGCTATCGCAGCAAGTGGAGATTGATGCAAATCCACCATCTCTCGAGGATTCAGTATCGGTGAGGATCATACCCAGGGTGACACAGGGCAGTGATCAAGCAGTTGTAGAAGATGCTGAAGATGTTGATCAGGGTCAAGAACAGGTCATGGGAACTGTTCCTGATCCTACTGCAGTTGACAGACCAAGGAGGAACACTAGGAGACCAGGTTGGCTCACCACTGATATGGTCGTAGCATTTGCACTTCCAGTCATTGAGGAGGCTATTACATCTACCTTCAGAGAAGCTGAGATCAGTTCGGAAGCGAGGATGTGGAAAGAGGCCATGAATGAAGAGATGCAATTCTCTAGAAGAATGACACATGGGAACTCACCAAGTTGCCCAAAAGGAAGAAGGCCATAGGGTGCAAGTGGATGTATGCTAAGAAGAAGGATCTCTCCAAGAAGATGCAGTGCGCTACAAGGCTCGGTTGGTGGCTAAAGGCTACGCTCAGAGGGAAGGAATTGACTATAATGAGGTATTCTCTCCTGTAGTTAAACATTCGTCAATTCGTATTCTATTGGCCTTGGTTGCACAGAATGAGTTGGACCTTGACCAACTCGATGTGAAGACCGTCTTTCTCCACGGCGATCTATAGGAGGAGATCTACATGACTCAGCCTACAGGTTACAAGACTGCAGGGAAGGAAGAATTAGTATGCAAGCTGAAGAAGTCGCTGTACGGATTGAAGCAGTCTCCTAGACAATGGTACAAACGATTTGATAGCTTCATCAGAAAGAAGAAGTACACACGTAGCCACTATGATCCATGTGTGTACTACAACAAGCGACCATCAGGTGAATATATCTATCTACTTCTTTATGTAGATGATATATTGATTGCTTCGAGGTCGAGATCTGCAATTGATGCTCTGAAGAAGAATCTATCGTCAGAGTTTGAGATGAAGGACCTGGGAGAAGCTAGGAAGGTGTTGGGCATGGAGATCACTAGAGACCGGAGAGTTGGCAGGGTGAGTTTGACTCAGAAGGGCTATTTGGAGAAGATACTGCAGAGGTTCAATATCAGCAAGGATACCAAGTCTGTAAGTACAACTATGGCTCCTCACTTCAAATTGTCTGCAAAGATGTCTCCGAGGAGTTTCAAGAGCGTGAGTATATGTCTCACGTTCCATATGCCAGTGCGGTGGGTAGCTTGATGTACGCTATGGTGTGTACGAGACCAGATCTATCACAGGCCGTCTCCATGATGAGCAGATATATGCATGATCCGGGATAGGGTCATGTTTTCCATTATGTTTGCAAAGGGGGAAAACTTACAATAAAAAGGTTGAGGAGCTAAATTACAAGTATTCTTAAAAAGATTACAAGTAGATCTCCTCAGAGATTCTGGAGAAGTGTGTCGATAGGAGTCTGGTCAGCGCGCGACCACTTTGTCCATTTGACGATGCGAGCGATGAGATTCCCTTCTCGCCTCGTTCGGAGAATCAGAGAACAGAGGGTTGGTAGAACCCTCTTGCTGCTTCTCAAAATCGCCTTCAATTAGGAATTCCTTCTCGCCTGGTTCCGGAGATTCCTTGAGAAGAAGGACGACGTTAGGGTATCAACACCCTGGATAGAGAAAGCAATTCTCTAAAAGGTCTCTGAATTCGAGAGCGCACGGTGCGTCGTGAAGAAGCCTCTGCTTGTGGAGTCCTCTTTTTGTCTTCGATCGATCGATCTATATATATTCTCTCCTTGTACCCCTGGCGGGTTATTTATAGAGAGAGCAAGGGTATAATCGTCCCTTGAAGATATGGAAACAGATTGAATCAAATCTGTTTAAATCTGGAAAGTAGCCTTGCTGCGAGGCTAGGATCAGCTTCTGCGAAGCTAGAATTGGCAGGTCGGTGGACCTTCTCGATCTGTTTTGATCCTTTCCATATCGTTAGAGGATTTTCCCTGATCTTCTTACTCGTTTTAGAAGAGTCAAGAGATTGTGGCAATCAACTGCCAAATTTGATCTCCGATTTGATCTTAATTGGATTTGATCTGATTGGATCCGATCTCATCCGAAGATTTGATTGGTCAAAGGTTGACCATAGCAGACCAATAGCGGAGCTGCCAGCATTGAGCTCGTAGCGGAGCTAGAGTCGGTTTCTGACGAAGTCCGAAAGAAACCCTTTGGCGGAGCTGGAAGTCCTCTGTGGCGAAGTTTGCGAGTCAGCTTCTTGGCGAGGCTTTGAATGGCTTCAAGGCGAAGTTGGGTGATATTAGCCTCTCAAACGAGGCTATCCCTTTGGGCTCATGCGATGCTAAGTGTTAGCACCTTAGACCTGCTGAGGTCTGTTTAGAAACAATTCGGGTTCACTGTCTGCTTGCTGGATCAGTGGAGTCCAAGTTGCTTCCTTATCCCTCGGAGATGGGTGAAAACTGGTCTTCAGCTAGTCTATCACTTGTCTTTTGTAAATGTCAACAAGTTTAGACATTGTTCGGACCAATAAGAATCTTGTCTTTTTTAAGTGTCAACAAGACCCCCTTCAAAGTTTTCAGAAGTCTGCAATGGCTCAGACTTTGAAATACTTTGAACTGCTTTGATAGGTGGTGAATGAACGTCGCCATGATGGTTGAGTTCAGCTTCGCTTTAAATCCTGCTTTGGGATGTTTGCCAAAGAATTGCACAGGTTCGTGCCTCTGAATAGCTTCGCGTGCGGGTAGCCCCGCGTCTGGGCTTCCGAAGATATGTTCGCTTGGGAGCGCATGTCGCTTTCCCGAGATCAACCGCCGTGGGTCGATTTTCAAGGAAGATTTTCTCCTTCTCTTGCGCTGACCGGGAAGATATTCTTCGATTTGCACGTTTCCAAGGGAGGATATTCCCTTTCTTCAAGGCGCCATAAGTGCCTTTTATGAGGGAGACGTTTTCTCCTTTTGCACGGTTCCAAGGAAAACCGTCCCTTTTCTCAAGGCGCAATAAATGCCTTAAATGCGCTCGTGCTTCCATGCTTGAGGCGGCAGCGCTCAGGCCATGGGGCCTAAAAATAGGACACTTGAAGTCCTCTGAAGAGAAGTGCTTTGCCTCTCTTCTCTTTTCTTGGTTTAGAAAGAGATACTCAGATCTCTGAACTAGAAGGAATGCCCACTCTGGTTATTACCCGGCCAAGGACCGGTAAGTCTTGATCGTTCAACGACTTCACCGATTTTAGGGAATTCATCTCCCTTGATTCATCTTTAGCAGCTGCTTCAGGGATTAGCTTCCCTTGTTCTCTATTTAACTGATCTACAGAGAAGGATTTTGCATAGCTTCCCAGTGAAGCTATCATCTTGACTTGATCAGAAAAAGATCACTGCATGTTAAGTCCGCTGCGCAGGCAGGACTTGGGACTTGGTTTCTTCAAAGTTGAGCCAGTCTTGCCATATAGGCAGAGCTAAAACTGTGTCCCATAGGATCAGTCTGGTTTAGCCATATAGGGAGGCTAGGACTTGGCGTTTGCTGAGCCAGCTCATCAGTGCCGTGTAAGCGAGGCTTATCCTCTGCTTTACTGAAACTGGATCGCTTCGACCCAAAAGATTTGGCTTAGTTCTTTTGTAGCCTCTCCTGTGCTTAGTTGCTAATTTGTTCTGATTTGCCTTGCAGTGGGCTATGTTCGCCAATCTTGTGACTTGATGGAAGGAACCATAAAATTGCCTTATGCTTCCCCGGTTGAAGCTTTACTTTTAAGCAGGAGGAACAATTCGGGGCAGCGGGTGCATGTCCCAGAGGCTATTGGCAGCCTCTTATGCGAGATGATTCGTTCTGAGGTGAGGCTGGTAGCCGCTTATCCGGAGATGATCCATTTCAGGAAGGTGGGTGTCACCTGTGAGATCACTGGCATCATTGCCAACTTTCAACTTTGGTGGCCTTTGTTGGGGACGATCCACTTCGGGAGAGCAGGCATCACGCCTGTCGGATCACTGACATCACTGCCAATTCCCATTATAGGTGGTCTGACGTGTTGGCGGCGATAAGTTTTATTGCCAGGCTTCAACAAAGATGACCTCGCTTTCTAATGGCAAAATCTGCCATTTTTGTGAAGAATTATGGCCGTGTCTCCGTGACACAACTGGTTACAGTCTTGTGCAGGAGGAAGGCCTTTCGTGTCCAGCCGGTCTGACTTAGAAGCAGATAAAATCGCTTGTATACCTTTGCGCAAATGACCCTGTCGAGCCACTGAATGTGTTGTATGGAACACAACTTTGATGTAATATCAATGTACCCTCCTTTCAAATCAATGAAAGTTCATCTTCTGATCCTCTGATTTTTGCTTACTTTCATTGAAAGTTTGGCCATAGCGGGGCTAAACTGTATGCGGAGTTAAGGGCATAGTCCCTTCTTTGAATGAACTTCGTGAAACTGGTATGTCCGCGAACAACGCCTTTTTAAGGGGCTAAGATAAGCCTTTCGGCGAAGTCCCTGAAGGATTGCGCGAAGCCCGCATTTTAATCCAGGGCGAAGTTAACCCTTAGTGGGATCGAAGCAGCGCTTCTCGGGGAGGCGCTTCGGGTGGCGTTTCGAATTAATTCGAAACGGCGGTGTACGCCCTTTTCGAGGCCTTGTTTCAGGCGCTGATTGGCCTATAAAAGCCCGATCGGGCTGAACAGGAAAAGATATCCTTTTTCAGAGAAATTTCTTGACTTTCCCTCTCCCTCTTCCTTCTTCGTTCAGAGAACTTTGAGAACTCTTGCAGCTCTTCAATGGCGCCCAAAAGACGAGCGGGGAAAGAAGTGGCGACTTCTGCAACGGAGGGTCCTCCTCCTCTGGTCATCGAGCGACCAATCGCCGGTAAGAGACTCTCTCTCCTAATTAGAGACTGCGGTCTTTCTTTTTTTTTTTAAAGCCGGTATTTACTTATTAGGACCATAGAATATGGTCTGTCCTCGTTAGGGAACTCGTTTCCCTGAATTTCCCTATCTTCCTTGTACAGGGAATTAAGAACTGAACAGTTCTTCTTTAGCTTCCGTACGAAGCCATTACTTGGGCTGTCTTCGTCCTGTTTGAGGAACAGGACTCGGGTCTGTCTCTTCAGTCATGGCCACGAAGGATGACTCTTGACCATAATGCCCTCTTGATGACGTCAGCCCTTAGGGCTATACCACTTCCTGCTTAAGCGAAGTGGTACTTAGACGTTTTCTGCAAAATGCAGATTTGTCTGCGAGATCAAGCTTTGTCGAGGCTGTCGCCTTACTGGCCTTGCTCACGGGGGCGAGGTTATGCCTTAGCGAATCTTATATCTTCATGTCCGCTTGACTGATGAACTAATCATAGTTCTCTTCCTTTTCTTTCTTGCAGTGCCCTACACCCCTGGTCCCTTGAATAGTCTGTTTGGGATGACCAGCCGAGCGGATGGCAGTATCAGCCTTCAATTCTATGGCCAGGCTTCTCTCTTTAGTGAGCGGAGTTCCGTCATCCGGGACACGCTTATCCATGGTGGTGACCCGCTCACCATGAGGAGTATTCTAACCACCGCTCCTCTCGAAGACATCGACCGTCGGACTTATAAAAAGCCCATTTCATGTTCGGAGATGCTGCGTCCGATCTGATCGCCAATTGCAGGCAGGCGAGGGACAGTGGATCTTCGAGTTGGATGGCGAGAAGTTTTATCTTCCGTCTAACAAGCGGCACTTTCCTTTGTCTTCTTTTGAGTGTGTAACTCAGGCTCGGAAGATGGCATGGGGCGTAAGCCGAAGTGTCGAGTCCGTCCACGTCGGGAGATTGAAATCTCAGTCTCTGGTTTTCAAGGGCGGCCCTCCTCACACATAATAGGCCTATATCCTGGAAACGTGTCGCGGGAGCTTCCTGTAGGAGAGAATCCGGCTGTGGCGCAGACCTTTGGCACCAAATTCTGCGCAGTTGACGGGAATTATCCTGCCACTGACTTCAGGACTCCTGGTTGGTTCATCCCCCAAAGACATGGTGGGCGGACTTGACCAACTATATCCTCGCTCACTTCGAGGAGGACTTGGAGAGGTTAAACCTCTATGAGGCCGTAAGGGCGACCTGCTACGACATTGATATGAAGGTGGCGTGCTTCTACGCCATCCTTGAGTTGTATTGCCCAGCTTCCGGGACCTTCTTCACCCCAATTGGCGAGTTGGGCATGACCTTGCACGAGATGAGGGAAATCTCTGCCCTGCCTTTCGGGTCTCTCCGTATGAAGAGTACTTTCCATGCGAGATGGAGTTGCTCTGCTGGAGAAGCAGGAACCTGCTTTATTGAGACTTATCGGGAGTTAATGTGCCATTTGCACATTTGTTCTAGCATCCATGGTGGCAGCAAGGGTAGCTCGAAGAGCTTGAAGAACTGGGGGAGTTACCTATTCCCAGATATGAAGAATGCTCCTGAGGCAGCTCATTGTGGAGTTGCAGATGGCGACATTTTTGAACGGATGGAGGTATGCCTCCAAAGGGATATTGTCATGACAGAAGACGATGGTCCCTATAAGAAGGGTGATGTCCTTTGGATCTTTCACCATCAGGCTCGTCAGCCGATGTCCCGGAAGGCACTGTTGGCCGATTTCTTAACCGTCTGGTTGAAGAAATGCGTAATGCCATCCTCCTCGGCTGACATCGTCCACCCGAATGTTTTGCTGCCTGCCGTTCGCTTGGTCCATGGCCACCGTCTGGGTCTCCTTCCGGCCATGGTGTGCTGTATTCAAAGAGGCCTTCGCGCATTAACGGAGGCTTTCTGCAGGCCACCGGCGACGAGGCGTGGTGTAACCCCCTCTCCCGGAATACGTACTTAGTTGCGTATTCAGATTTCTCGACCGTATTTTTCGATTTACCTCTTGTACTTATTTTGTATTATGAATTGTTTATATGATTGTTTTGTCTTAAATTTGGATTCGTGGACTCGGAGTCAGCCCTAGTCTGAACCGAAGACCCGATCCTAATGTGTTACTTGATTTGGTCTTTCCGGTAATTAGATTTGACCGATTTCAGTTTCAAATATTATTTTCCTATATTTTAGATTTATATGATTTTCTGGAATTTTCCTGAATTTAATTAAATATCTTCAAAACCGGTGTCGGCCAGTGCTGCTGACCGATTCCCGGATTTTTAGTTTACAAACGGTTTAGAATTTCTAAAAGTTCCTTTAGACATTATTTCTTAAAATCATATTTTCTATCTACATACTTTTTCTGAGGATTTTATGAATTTATGAAAATTCCACCGGAGTCGGTAGCTAACTGATTCCGGGATTTTTAGTTTTAAAACTGTAAAGTATTTCTTAAAACGGATTTCACTATAATTCTTAGATTAATATTCTTGATTTTTGATAATTATTTCGGGTCGTTCTGAGATACTTGAATTTCGGACGATTCCGGTATTTTCCCGAAAGATTTCCGCATCCGCAACCGAATCCCGGGAATCCGCCACTTTCATTATTTTTCATTTTCTCTTCCAAGAGAATAACTTCCCTTTTCCATTTTCTTTTCCTTTTCCTATTTTCTTTCTTCCCTTCCTCCACAATCCACAAGAATCCAATTTCTCAAAATTCCATTTTCCTTCACACACTTCCACCAACTTCCTCATTAATGCCCCTCTTTTTCTCTCTCTTCCATGGCCAGCCAAGTGTGGCTAGGAGAGACACCTCACCTCCCCTAATTACAAAAACCCCCCTCTCTTTTAATTATTTGCACCTCCTTCACAAATCTAAAACCTATAAATACTTTTCCTTCCCTTTCCTTATTCATTTTCACTTCATCTTTCTCTCTCTTCTCTTCACCAAAACCCTAACCTCCAACATCTCCTTCACCTCCACCACCTCCGCCGGCGCCTCCGGCCACCACGACTCGGCGAGAGACCCCGATCTCCGCCACCACTTCTTCTCACCAACACCAACAACAAAACCTCCAACCTCCACTTTCTTCTTCATCATCAACTTCAATCACCACCACCATCACTCCATCACCTTGTACTCTTTTTGGTGAGTGTTCTTCTTCACCAAGATTTGATTAATTCTTAGTATAATATGTTTTCATATCATGTATACTTAGGTCCTCAAATCATGATTAGTTGACATCAAACAAAACCATCACAAATCTGTTCTGTGTGCTGTTTCCAGTCGACTAGTCGACTTGAACTAAGGACTAGTCGACTTGAAACCCTTAGTTGAAACGTAACCTTTTCTAGAACACAGTTTTAGTCGACTTAGGTTATTTATTAGTCGACTGGAAACCTCTATTAGTCGACTACCCCCTTGACCCTAGTCGACTAACTTTCCTGAATCAGAAACCCAACTCTCTGTTACACAGTTTTAGTCGACTTGACATGACTGTTAGTCGACTTGAGATGTCTGTTAGTCGACTACCCTTTCCACCCTAGTCGACTAACTTTTCCTGAATCAGAATTCCAACTCTCTGGAACCCAGTTTTAGTCGACTATACCAGACTGTTAGTCGACTAACCCCTTTATTAGTCGACTACCCTTTCCACCTAGTCGACTAACTTTAGCTGTCTGTTATAGTTGATTTCTTTCTTGAATATGAACCATATCCTTGAGTCTTATATCATATATTGGTATTGCTTGACTTGTCTATTGACAAACATCATCTTCCCTTCTCTCTTTCTCTCTCCTCTTCACTCTACATATTTATATCATATATTATGGCGCATCCCGAGTTCCGTGGATTTCGGACCTTTCGGCGTTTCTGGTGATTTAGGCGAGTGTTCTCGCTCGCTACCCTCTTGCTCCCTATTTCATTGATTATGCAAATATTCTCGTTCTAGTCTCCATGTATTTTATTTCATGTTCTATATCTTTTACTGTTTTATACTATGCGTGGCCGACCCTTCGTGTCGTTGTACTTTGGGTTACTTTTATGTTACCTTGCCATACCATTACCTCAGACTAGTCAGTTGCATGCTTTTATTTAACACATGTATATCACCTGACCATCTAGTGTGTTATCACCTGACCACCTGCCATGCTACTATTTGGCAAGACCCTTTAGTTATGCTATGACTTGCCCTGACTATTATCAATCTCTTGCCATGACTTAACCCGACTATTATCGATCCTTTGATATGCTTGTTTGTTTACTAAATATCATCATTCTGTCATGCTATCACTTAACCCCAGCATGATAACTTGACTTGTGATTATCACCTTTACGGGAACTTTGCTTTATTATCCTGTATCATGATCAGTGACTTGTATTCCTGCTTTATATGCAGTGACCTGACTATATAGTACTTATGTACTCCTGATTTCCTGATCATGTCCTGTTCCAGTTATTCCCGTAAAGTGATAATTAAACTAATGAATCCTAAAAAGGACCAACTTGTATTGGGTCGGGGGAACATGCGGATATCAATATGTGTTCGTGTTTACAGTGGTTTTTAGGAATGTTGTGCAACTACATGTTCCGGTCTGACCTGTGGGCCTCCAGGGGACCGAGGGGAGAGCTGGCTCCCTCATTACTGGTACCATCATGATAAGGGCATACATAAGTCCCTCCTGTTAGCCTTGCGGCTGGTTTCCGTTACATGCAACGGAACAATCCTGGGCCGTGGTCCCGGGTATGTACGGGACCCACTGTAAACATAGTTCGTTGATACCCCGCTGGTTTCCAATAACAACCTTGTTTTACTCGGATATGGATCTATGTGCGTTGGGACGCTAGTTCACATAGCTAGATATCAGGGTAAGACGAGTAATAATAAAGTATCATAATAACCGGCTCTTTAAGTTGTAAGTGGAGGTATGTGGAATGGGACGCATACTAAAGCCTGCAACTTAAACGGCTATGAATCTGTGATGTGCCTTACCATAATTACTTGTTCCGGACTTTATATCGGATTTCCTGTTTTATGAGTATTATCGTATTATCTGCTCGTATTCTGCTTTATCCATTGTATTCACTTGCCTCTTGTTCATTATCTTATCATGCCTGGGAACAGTCGGGTTGAATGGGCTTGGGTTATGGTGACATGAGATAAAGGTATATAGATGAGGGTTTCCTTGTTTGGATTATTCCTTCGATGTACTAGTCTCATAGAACCGTGATCTAAAACCATACAATCAGATTTACTCGTCCTTGGTTTTATTCGAATTTCCTGTTTTATGATTATTATGCCACACCTGTTCATATCTGCTCTAACCTATCTGTCCCATGAGTATTTCTTACTTGATATCATTTGTTATATGCATACTTGTACTCACCCTGCTTCGCCACTTGGTATTAGTACTACTCGCCTGGGGAGTATCATTTGACTCCCCTGGATCCTCATGTCCAGGTCATGGAGCTTGGAGCGTGTAGATTCTCCCCCTTGCGGATCAGAGTAGCGCAGCGGTAGCGTGGATCCCCAGCCGATCATCCAGAGCTCCATCCTTCCAGGCCCCCTTGTGAGTCTCTCGGGTTTTTTCTTTTAAACTCGTGAGTGCCTTTCATACTGTTCATACTTGTATATTTCCATGTATTCTCGTATTGGCGCATATCAGTGATGTAATATTCATGTAATGTTGGATCACTTCTGGTGATAACTTTGTAATTGTACTCATGTGTTGGAATGTATAATGCACCACTTACTTCCGTACTCTGATTCTTGTCTGTACTGATGCTTAGCGTATATACGGGAGGGTAGTTCTGACCTACGTATATACGTTGCAGTGACGTCCCCGTATCCGCCGGGATCGGGGCGTTACAGGATGGTATCAGAGCTTAGGCTCTAACTTCCTCAGTACGTCCAGAGGGCAAATTAATGGTAATGAAATTTGTAACTGGAATACTTGAGTCTTGGTTATACATTCCAACTACAAGTGCAGAGTTATCTATTTCTTGGCCATCCTTCCTTTGATTCCTAATCCTTCCTATCCTTTCCCTGTTTTGGTTTTATGAAGCCCTTATACCAACATTAAGATATGATAGACTAGGAAGGTAGTGGCTGGTTCAGAATGAAGCTATTATGTGACCCCTTCGGCGAATTCTATGAAGCTTGGTATTCTCCAGATTGATCCTGATCTGGCTATCTTTCAGAAGTCAGCAGTCGGAATTCTCTACGGATATTCTTTCAGAGTGATTGGTGCCTGGTATTCGGGATTCTTAATTATCGGTCTTCTTTATTATTATGCTCAGGACTATCAGGATTTCTTTATCTTCAGTATTCTGGCTTATTCTCGGAGGGCTATCAGATATGCAGTACAACTGGAATTCTAAAGATTTATACAGCCGGAAGTGCGGAGGATGATTATTATTCAGTCGACTTGAGAGCCCTACCTATAGTGCTTCATATCTTAATTGGTATAAATTTCACCCATGTCCCCTTTGTGTTCAATTTACCCCTTATCGAAATTGCGAGGACGCAATTTTTTGTAAGGTGGATGGATTGTAACACCCCTCTCCCGGAATACGTACTTAGTTGCGTATTCAGATTTCTCGACCGTATTTTTCGATTTACCTCTTGTACTTATTTTGTATTATGAATTGTTTATATGATTGTTTTGTCTTAAATTTGGATTCGTGGACTCGGAGTCAGCCCTAGTCTGAACCGAAGACCCGATCCTAATGTGTTACTTGATTTGGTCTTTCCGGTAATTAGATTTGACCGATTTCAGTTTCAAATATTATTTTCCTATATTTTAGATTTTATATGATTTTCTGGAATTTTCCTGAATTTAATTAAATATCTTCAAAACCGGTGTCGGCCAGTGCTGCTGACCGATTCCCAGATTTTTAGTTTACAAACGGTTTAGAATTTCTAAAAGTTCCTTTAGACATTATTTCTTAAAATCATATTTCTATCTACATACTTTTTCTGAGGATTTTATGAATTTATGAAAATTCCACCGGAGTCGGTAGCTAACTGATTCCGGGATTTTTAGTTTTAAAACTGTAAAGTATTTCTTAAAACGGATTTCACTATAATTCTTAGATTAATATTCTTGATTTTTAATAATTATTTCGGGTCGTTCCGAGATACTTGAATTTCGGACGATTCCGGTATTTTCCCGAAAGATTTCCGCATCCGCAACCGAATCCCGGAATCCGCCACTTTCATTATTTTTTCATTTTCTCTTCCAAGAGAATAACTTCCCTTTTCCATTTTCTTTTCCTTTTCCTATTTTCTTTCTTCCCTTCCTCCACAATCCACAAGAATTCCAATTTCCCAAAATTCCATTTTCCTCCACACACTTCCACCAACTTCCTCATTAATGCCCCTCTTTTTCTCTCTCTTCCATGGCCAGCCAAGTGTGGCTAGGAGAGACACCTCACCTCCCCTAATTACAAAAACCCCCTCTCTTTTAATTATTTGCACCTCCTTCACAAATCTAAAACCTATAAATACTTTTCCTTCCCCTTTCCTTATTCATTTTCACTTCATCTTCTCTCTTCTCTTCACCAAAAACCCTAACCTCCAACATCTCTTCACCTCCACCACCTCCGCCGGCGCCTCCGGCCACCACGACTCCGGCGAGAGACCCTGATCTCCGGCCACCACTTCTTCTCACCAACACCAACAACAAAACCTCCAACCTCCACTTTCTTCTTCATCATCAACTTCAATCACCACCACCATCACTCCATCACCTTGTACTCTTTTTGGTGAGTGTTCTTCTTCACCAAGATTTGATTAATTCTTAGTATAATTATGTTTTCATATCATGTATACTTAGGTCCTCAAATCATGATTAGTTGACATCAAACAAAACCATCACAAATCTGTTCTGTGTGCTGTTTCCAGTCGACTAGTCGACTTGACCTAAGGACTAGTCGACTTGAAACCCTTAGTTGAAACGTAACCTTTTCTAGAACACAGTTTTAGTCGACTTAGGTTATTTATTAGTCGACTGGAAACCTCTATTAGTCGACTACCCCCTTGACCCTAGTCGACTAACTTTCCTGAATCAGAAACCCAACTCTCTGTTACACAGTTTTAGTCGACTTGACATGACTGTTAGTCGACTTGAGATGTCTGTTAGTCGACTACCCTTTCCACCCTAGTCGACTAACTTTTCCTGAATCAGAATTCAACTCTCTGGAACCCAGTTTTAGTCGACTATACCAGACTGTTAGTCGACTAACCCCTTTATTAGTCGACTACCCTTTCCACCTAGTCGACTAACTTTAGCTGTCTGTTATAGTTGATTTCTTTCTTGAATATGAACCATATCCTTGAGTCTTATATCATATATTGGTATTGCTTGACTTGTCTATTGACAAACATCATCTTCCCTTCTCTCTTTCTCTCTCCTCTTCACTCTACATATTTATATCATATATTATGGCGCATCCCGAGTTCCGTGGATTTCGGACCTTTCGGCGTTTCTGGTGATTTAGGCGAGTGTTCTCGCTCGCTACCCTCTTGCTCCCTATTTCATTGATTATGCAAATATTCTCGTTCTAGTCTCCATGTATTTTATTTCATGTTCTATATCTTTTACTGTTTTATACTATGCGTGGCCGACCCTTCGTGGTCGTTGTACTTTGGGTTACTTTTATGTTACCTTGCCATACCATTACCTCAGACTAGTCAGTTGCATGCTTTTATTTAACACATGTATATCACCTGACCATCTAGTGTGTTATCACCTGACCACCTGCCATGCTACTATTTGGCAAGACCCTTTAGTTATGCTATGACTTGCCCTGACTATTATCAATCTCTTGTCATGACTTAACCCGACTATTATCGATCCTTTGATATGCTTGGTTGTTTACTAAATATCATCATTCTGTCATGCTATCACTTAACACCCAGCATGATAACTTGACTTGTGATTATCACCTTTACGGGAACTTTGCTTTATTATCCTGTATCATGATCAGTGACTTGTATTCCTGCTTTATATGCAGTGACCTGACTATATAGTACTTATGTACTCCTGATTTCCTGATCATGTCCTGTTCCAGTTATTCCCGTAAAGTGATAATTAAACTAATGAATCCTAAAAAGGACCAACTTGTATTGGGTCGGGGGAAACATGCGGATATCAATATGTGTTCGTGTTTACAGTGGTTTTTAGGAATGTTGTGCAACTACATGTTCCGGTCTGACCTGTGGGCCTCCAGGGGACCGAGGGGAGAGCTGGCTCCCTCATTACTGGTACCATCATGATAAGGGCATACATAAGTCCCTCCTGTTAGCCTTGCGGCTGGTTTCCGTTACCATGCAACGGAACAATCCTGGGCCGTGGTCCCGGGTATGTACGGGACCCACTGTAAACATAGTTCGTTGATACCCCCGCTGGTTTCCAATAAAACCTTGTTTTACTCGGATATGGATCTATGTGCGTTGGGACGCTAGTTCACATAGCTAGATATCAGGGTAAGACGAGTAATAATAAAGTGTCATAATAACCGGCTCTTTAAGTTGTAAGTGGAGGTATGTGGAATGGGACGCATACTAAAGCCTGCAACTTAAACGGCTATGAATCTGTGATGTGCCTTACCATAATTACTTGTTCCGGACTTTATATCGGATTTCCTGTTTTATGAGTATTATCGTATTATCTGCTCGTATTCTGCTTTATCCATTGTATTCACTTGCCTCTTGTTCATTATCTTATCATGCCTGGGAACAGTCGGGTTGAATGGGCTTGGGTTATGGTGACATGAGATAAAGGTATATAGATGAGGTTTCCTTGTTTGGATTATTCCTTCGATGTACTAGTCTCATAGAACCGTGATCTAAAACCATACAATCAGATTTACTCGTCCTTGGTTTTATTCGAATTTCCTGTTTTATGATTATTATGCCACACCTGTTCATATCTGCTCTAACCTATCTGTCCCCTGAGTATTTCTTACTTGATATCATTTGTTATATGCATACTTGTACTCACCCTGCTTCGCCACTTGGTATTAGTACTACTCGCCTGGGGAGTATCATTTGACTCCCTGGATCCTCATGTCCAGGTCATGGAGCTTGGAGCGTGTAGATTCTCCCCCTTGCGGATCAGAGTAGCGCAGCGGTAGCGTGGATCCCCAGCCGATCATCCAGAGCTCCATCCTTCCAGGCCCCCTTGTGAGTCTCTCGAGTTTTTTCTTTTAAACTCGTGAGTGCCTTTCATACTGTTCATACTTGTATATTTCCATGTATTCCCGTATTTGCGCATATCAGTGATGTAATATTCATGTAATGTTGGATCACTTCTGGTGATAACTTTGTAATTGTACTCATGTGTTGGAATGTATAATGCACCACTTACTTCCGTACTCTGATTCTTGTCTGTACTGATGCTTAGCGTATATACGGGAGGGTAGTTCTGACCTACGTATATACGTTGCAGTGACGTCCCCGTATCCGCCGGGATCGGGGCGTTACACGTGGGAAGGGTGCCATCCTGCCTTGTGATGGACCCAATCCTAGGGTGGGTCTGCCATACACTTACTTAATGGCGTGGTTTGCCTTGCACTGCCCTTCTTTGATTGAAGCTGGAGAGGACCCTCCGCAAGGTGTTCGAATGGATCTTCTCCGCCGATTCGAAGGATGTTCCTGGCTGAAGACCTACGTGGCCGAGGCCCGCAAGTTAGTGCGTCGTCATGACGCTTACAACCTATTCCGCTGTTTCCTCGCATTCGGGGCGCAGGATACGACGAGGAATTCCGAGATGCGGAGTCAGGACGGTCTCCCATGAGTCGGGGGGTTTTTGAGTGGCTGGTCAGCATCCGGCCCTCACATTTATTGTATAGAAGCGGGGATGTCTGCTATTTAGAACCTTACATCCCAAGCCGGTTTGCTCGACAGTTTGGGTACAACCAGCTGTATGTGGCCAACCCCAATCTCGATTTAGCCTTCATGGGGAGTCTCATCGATGGGGCCCGTGCCTGGCGATTCTTTACTGCGGGCGGCACTGGAGCGTGGCTGCGCACGCCGTTGAAGGATCCCAACCTTCTGACGACCCTGTGCTTTTGCCAGTGGTATGCGGCTTCCAACTCCACACCTCCTGGGTTCAATGCCAACCGTTCGGGTGTGAAGTTAATCTCTCATCGACTGAAGTAGAAGGCTTCTGAGAGAAAGGAAGGCAAACGGGTTCGTGTCCCTGGCTTGGAGGAGTTCATCGCTGTAGATGATAGCGAGGCTTCTGATGCAGGGAGTCCTCGCTTCGAGGCGGGGATGGGAGCTGATACTCATGCGGCTGGCTCTGGTGTGGTGGGGACATCTTCCCCACGACGTGCGGGGAGAAGCGAAAGAAGAGGATTCTGACGTCCACTTCAAGAGGAAGCGTGGGAGTGATTCCCGCAGGAGGTCGTTGGCGAAGAACCCCCGTCGCCAAGCTCCTACAATTGTGGCGGAGGACCGTCCCTCTGCAGGATTCCTCTTGCTGCCCCATTAGCGGCTGAACCGTCGGTCGCTGAACCGACTAGCGGTGAATTTGCTCCGGGTTCTGGGTAAGATTAACCCCATCCATATAATACGCCTTTGGTGTATCCCAAATAACTCATTATTTGCTTCTCGTTGCAGGAGCTGAGGCGGTTGGGGAGCAAGGGGAACATTATGATCCCCTATTCGCTTATGGGACTGCTGTTGGTTCCTTTACTCACACGGAGGAGTCCGGAGGTGATGCAGCCGACATTGGTCCCTCAGGCGCTGGGACTTCCAAAGGAAGTCCTGTGGCATCAAGCTCTATCGGGTGGTCCACGGGCTATTCGGCGAACGAAAGCGGGCCGGCTATTCGTACTGATTCTGGCAAGAATTTTTTGATGGAGCGCCTGGAGACTGATACGGGTGACGAGAGGTTTGAGGCGACATCAGCCTTAGGTATGATGACGACCCCTTGGCTTCTTCTGTTTATTGTATCTCCCTCTTGGTCATGGTTTTGTTGCAGGTGTTCGGCCTCAAGATGCATCAGCTTCGAGGGAACCAGGTGATTTTCCTGAAGAGTCAAGGGGTGATGCGAGCGCTTCGACCGCGGCGGATGCTGCTATGTTGGACGCGCTGTATGGCGACCTGCCTTCTTATCGGCCCAAGTCAGCCGAAAGGCCAGAAGTTGCGGAGGCGGCAGTCCCGGAGGTGTCTCACTCCCAACTGTATCAACGAGTGGGTGCCGACAATTTTGCCGAGTGTGGAGCTGAGGGTGATCACAAGCCCTACTTCTCCAACCCTGGTGGTTGAGCCTGCTGCTCAGGAGGTGGTTGCTAGTCCTTCTTCCGCGATGGCTGGCGTTCTGGTCCCGATGAGGACTCCGCCGAGATCGCCCTCGGCTTGTCCGGCTACTGTCAGTGCCCCCGCTGCTTCTTCTGCGACGGCGTCGACCAGGCTGGTGGACTATTCCGAGGTTGCCTCTTTACCGGAAGTGGCTGAGGTCGAGAACGATTATATCGGTGACCTAGTCGATAACTTTATAAAAAGGCTTAGGGCGAACTATCGACCTGGTTCTGAAGGGCTCAACTATGCCATTCTCAAGGTAAAGGGGGTCCTCTCCCGTGATATTGAGAGTATTCGGGACTTTGAGGGGTATCACCAGGCCACTGCTTTGGAGCTCCTGGTGGATGAATTTGAGAAGGATGCGGAGGAATGGCGCCGCCTCCACCGTTCGGACCCGGAGTCTTTAGTTGATGACCGGCTCGCGCTTCTCATTGCTCAAAAGCATGAGACCCGGCTTGCCGCTCAAAGAGGCTGCTAAGGCTATCTCTTCTGACTTGAAATCCTTGAAAACAAGACAAGCGGAGGTTGGAAGTGCAATTGACGCCTCCACTAGTACTCTTCTTGGCGCTGAGGATAAGATTGCGAAGGCTGAGGAAATGATTAGGAAAGCAAATCTCCTCTTATCCAAGGCCATACCGGTGCGTCTTGAGAAAACTACGCGGCTTGAACAGCTCAAAGCTCAGAGTGAAGAGCTTGAGCGGCAGGGGTTGTCGCAGAGGGCAACTTTGGCGGAGGCCGAAGCTCGTCTGGCTCAGGCGGAAGATTTCAATGAGGCTGAGCTGAAGTCACAAGCGCTTGCCCAGGCTGCTGATGACAGGAAGACGAGGCTAAACACCCTCGGAGAGCGGCTCAGATCGTACAGTGTACGCTTGTAGCTCCATGTACTTTATTCTCTTGGAATGAATGAAAATTCTTTCTTCTTTTGTCGAATCTTCAATCTTGTTCTTCTTTTTGAATTGCGATTCCGAATTGTAGTGCAATTCCTTGAGAACATAGTTCTTGTTGGGTTGGATAATGAGACTTGGCTATCTGTCAGTTCAGAGGTCGCGATGACATAACTGGTTGAGACGCCACCAAGCTTCAAAAATTGGTGATATTCGTCTTTTGTAAATGTCAACGAGTATCGAGACCTGTCTTTTGTAAATGTCAACAGGGCTCGGAATTGAGACTTAGCTGTCTGCTGGTTCAGAGGTCGCAATGACATAACCGGATAAGACGCCACCAAGCTTCAAAATTGGTGATACTCGTCTTTTGTAAATGTCAACGAGTATCGAGACCTGTCTTTTGTAAATGTCTACAGGGCTCGGAATTGAGACTTAGCTGTCTGCTGGTTCAGAGGTCGCAATGACATAACCGGATGAGACGCCACCAAGCTTCAAAAATTGGTGATACTCGTCTTTTGTAAATGTCAACGAGTATCGAGACCTGTCTTTTGTAAATGTCTACAGGCTCGAATTGAGACTTAGCTGTCTGCTGGTTCAGAGGTCGCAATGACATAACCGGATGAGACGCCACCAAGCTCCAAAATTTTGTGATACTCGTCTTTTGTAAATGTCAACGAGTATCGAGACCTGTCTTTTGTAAATGTCAACAGGGCTCAGAATTGAGACTTAGCTGTCTGCTGGTTCAGAGGTCGCAATGACATAACTGAAATACACCTAGAGGGGGGTGAATAGGTGTAATTGCTAATCTAATGAATTTTTTTTAAACTTAAGTAAATATGAGTGATGCAACGATCTCTCAAAACACGACTAGGAGCCGAATACCCGGTGAAGGGTTCTGAACTCCGTCCTCCCAATTCCCCTTAAAGATGGGTTAGAGGTGCGCAATGCAACCGTGTTGTATGAGATATGATCGAACAAGATAAGAATGAAATGCTATGATGAAATACACACAATAAATATCACAAGTAAAATAAACAAGAGAGAATTGCACAAGTAAAGGGTTAGTTCTCAAGCAAATAATTGAAGACAATATAAAGCAAGAGAAATGTAAAGCAAGATGACGCAAGGCAATCGCAAACACGAATGATTTGTTTCGAGGTTCGAGCCACCGCTCTAGTCCCCGCCTTCACCTCCGTGAAGGGTTTCCACTATCCACCGAGGGCGCCTTACAATTTGGTCTACCGAAGACCGAGCACCGAGCTCCACACCTTACAAAAGAACCTCAACCTTAGAGGTTGCTCCACAAGAAGAGAATCACAAGAACAAGAGTGATCACAATAAGATCACTAAACTCTTTCTCAAACACTTTTACAATTCTCACTCTTTTTACAACTTCACTATAGTATGAGTAATGGATTTTTGGCTCTATGAAGTGTGGTGAGAAAACTTCAGTTGTAGAGTGATATTAGCAATCAAACACAACTGAAAAACTAGCTCAAAAGATTGGAGTTGAAAGCTTTAAAACAATTTTTCCTTTTCTCTTTGAAAACAATGAAAACTTGAGGATTTTTCTTTTTGGTTTTTGGTAAGTAACAAAGACCTATTGCCCTCTATTTATAAGGAGAGAATAGGTTAAAACTCTTTTCTTTACACCTAATTTGACCTGCAAAAGACCCCCAACAACTCTCTAAAACTCTGTTAAAGAAGACAGAAAAAACAGATTTCAGAACTATCCCAAAGAGGAAAGAGCCGTTGGCCAGCAGCAGGCTTGGCGGTCGACCGGTCCGGTCGACCGTCGCCTTGCTGGCAAAGAGCCGTTGGGCTCCGGTCGACTGTCCGGTCGACCGTCCTCTTTGAGGAAACACAGTTTCCTTCTACCGGTCGACCGGTCGGTCGACTCAAACAAACCGAGAGCAAAACTGGTTACAGTCGGTCGACCGGCCAGTCGACCGACAGACATGCACAAACCGTGCGTGTCCTGACACAGGCGCCGGTCGACTGTCCGGTCGATCGGTCTCGCCTGAAACAGAAAAACAGGCTGAATTTGAAGTTGGGATTTTTTGTAAAAACATTTTTAAAAATATATATGACTAAGTATTATGCAAGGATTAGTCTACACATGTTTTAAACAAAGATTTTCAATATAAAACAAGTTGGAAACATGTATACATAAACTAATGCATAAAACTTAAACCGAACATTTTTAAAAACATAGAGAAGATAACGAATAAGTGTGTGTGCAAATCCTAGAGCCAATTATCCTACACTCAAACTTTAACATTCTATTCTTACAATGTTCTAAGGACTTCAAGGCTTCAAGAGGGGCTTTCTCCACTTGATCTTCAATTTTGCATCTTGAGCCCAATTTGAGTTATCTTGAGTCCAAGTCACCTTCCTTTAGGGAAGAAAATACCTATGCAAGATAGAAAACCTGAAACACACTTAAACAACAAATAATATTAGTACAAATAACTAATACGTTTTGTAATCATCAAAACACACTAAAGACGGGTGATTGTAACCTTGGGCCAACAATCTCCCCCTTTTTGATGATGACAAAACATATAAGTTATTGAAACAAATAAAGGAAGAAAAGCTTGGAAAGAGCCCCCTCAAACAATGCTATGTATTTATCATGAAGCATTATGAAAATATCAACACCATAAAATTTGTCATATAACTCAAATAATGAACAACATTAAACAAATTTATAATAAGCAACTTATCTTTTTCAAATATCCTTTTTCTCCTAAAAACTTCAAGTAATAAACACCTTAATTAAACTTATATATTTTCAAGTAATAAACACCTTAATTAAACTTATATATTTTTCTCCCCCTTTTTGTCATACATCAAAAAGGGTTAAAACATAACAAAAAACGAACAAACTAAAAAATACTTTAAGAATCAATCGTACATACATTCAACTCACCACAAATAAATGAAAATCTAGCATAATCTAAAGGTTTAGTGAAAATATCGGCAAGTTGAAAATCGGTAGAAACATAATCTATATCAATATCTCCTTTCTCAAAGTGATCTCTAAGAAAGTGATACCTAATGTCAATGTGTTTGGTTTTACTATGTTGATTTGCATTCTTTGTCATGTGAATAGTACTAGTATTATCACAAAATATTTTAACATGATCAAAGTATAAATCATAGTCAAGGAGAGTATGTTTCATCCAAAGAACTTGTGCACAACAAGCTCCGGCCGCAACATACTCCGCCTCGGCGGTTGAAAGGGCTACCGAATTTTGCTTTTTGAAAGACCAAGATACAAGACAATTACCTAAGAATTGGCATGTTCCACTTGTGCTCTTCCTATCTACCCTACAACCCGCATAGTCGGCATCCGAAAAACTCGTCATTGAAAATTGGCCGGTTTTCGGATACCACAAACCCATTTCAATAGTGCCCTTAAGGTATCTAATTATGCGTTTAACCGCAATTATGTGAGACTCTTTAGGACAAGATTGAAAACGTGCACAAAGACACACGGAAAACATAATATCCGCCTACTAGCCGTTAAATAAAGCAAGCTGCCTATCATGCTACGATATAATTTAATGTCTACACATTTACCTTGTTCATCCTTGTCAAGCTTTGTAGTTGTTGCCATGGGAGTTTTGCTTACTTTAGATTCTTCAAGCCCGAACCTTTTGATTAGTTCCTTTGTGTACTTGGCTTGATTTATGAAGATCCCATCCTTCTTTTGCTTGATTTGGAGTCCAAGGAAATAGTTGAGCTCCCCCATCATAGACATTTCGAATTCATCCTTCATGCATGACTCAAAAGCTTGGCAAAGAGATTCATTAGTAGAACCAAAAATAATATCATCTACATAAATTTGTACAATGAGTATATCCTTTTCTACATGTTTTGTAAACAAGGTTGTATCAATTTTACCTTTCTTAAAACCATTTGAAATCAAAATGAAGAAAGTCTTTCATACCAAGCCCTAGGGGCTTGTTTTAAACCATAAAGAGCTTTATCTAATTTGAATACAAAATCCGGATGTGTAGGATCAACAAACCCGGGGGGTTGTTCAACATACACCTCATCTTCAATAAAACCATTTAGAAAAGCACTTTTAACATCCATTTGAAATAATTTAAATCTTTATATGAGGCAAATGCTAGTGTCATCCGTATGGCTTTAAGCCGTGCTACGGGTGCAAAGGTTTCTTCAAAATCGATTCCTTCGATTTGAGTGTAACCTTGGGCAACTAACCTAGCTTTATTCCTAACAACGTTACCCGATTCATCCAACTTGTTCTTAAAGATCCACTTAGTACCAATTGTTGGTCTATCGTGGGGCCTAGGAACAAGGTGCCAAACTTGGTTGCGCTCAAATTGATTGAGTTCCTCTTGCATAGCTAGCAACCAATATGAATCGGCCTCAGCTTCGAGGACGTTCTTAGGTTCAACATGAGAAATAAATGCATAATGTCCACAATAGTCATGAAGTTTAGAGCGAGTTGTTACCCCTTTTGATACTTCACCTATGACGAGGTCCTTGGGATGATGTGGATTGTATCTCCAATCCTTTGGAAGTTGTTGAGTGGGCTCTTCTCCATTTGTTTGATCTTCATTTCCTTGAGCCTCTTGTATTTTAGCTTCACTTCCTTCATCATCCTTTGGCTTGTCTCCCATAGTAGGTGTATCCTCCAAGGTCACTTTCTCCAAGCCTTCATGCAAAGCATCTATTTCTACAACATTCTTAACAAACAAGTTAGATTCCTCAAACTTAACATGTATAGATTCCTCAATAGTCAATGTTGACCTATTGAAGACTCTATAAGCCTTACTAGTACTAGAATAACCCACAAATATAGCCTCATAAGATTTAGGATCAAATTTTCCTAAATTATCTTTTGTATTTAAAATAAAACATTTGCATCCAAAAACTTGAAATATGAAACATTTGGTTTTCTAGAAAAGTACATTTCAAAGAGGTTTTTGTAGTATTTTTACATAAGAAAACACGATTTGATATATAGCATGATGTATTAACGGCCTCGGCCCACAAATAATATTGTAGACCATATTCACTAAGCATTGTCCTAGCCATCTCTTGCAAAGTTCGATTTTTCCGTTCAACTACTCCATTTTGTTGTGGAGTTCTAGGATAAGATAGTTCATGCTTTATTCCATGTTTTTCACAAAAAGTGATAAAGAGTTGGTTAATGAATTCACCTCCTCTATCACTTCTTATTCTTAAAATCGAAACATCCTTTTCTTTTTCAACTCTTTTCTTAAAAGTTTGGAAATACGAAAATGCTTGATTTTTATGCTCAAGAAAGAAAACCCAAGTAAAACGTGAAAAATCATCAACTAAAACAAATGCAAATCTATTCCCACTTAGACTTTTGGTTTGTGTAGGGCCAAATAGATCCATATGGATTAACTCCAAAGGACGTGATGTCATGATATCCTTAATTGACTTGAAAGAAGACTTAGTTTGTTTCCCAAATTGACATGCGTCACAAACTCGGTCCTTTTTAAATTCAAACAAGGAATACCTTTCACCATTTCCTTTGTGTTAAGCCTAGATATATGGTCAAAAGAAATGTGGCCTAATCTTCTATGCCACAACCAAGAGTCGTCATCGAGGGCTTTTAAACATGTTATATTACAAGACATATTTAACATATCTATCATATAAACATTACTTTCACGAAAACCGGAAAACACACAAGCATTAGAAATTCTATCAATTACTTTACAAACAACATTATCAAAAACTACATCAAAACCTTTATCACATAATTGACAACACTCAAGAGATTATGCTTGAGGCCGTCAACTAAAACTACATTCTCAATTAAAGGGGATGTGCCAAGTTTTATATTACCGATACCGATGATTTTACCCTTGGCGTCATCTCCGAAGGTGACGGTGCCACCTTCATGGTATCTTGATAGGGTTGCAAAGTTGTTGATATCCCAAGTCATGTGCCTTGAGCAACCACTATCAAGATACCACAATCCTCTACGTCGTTGGGCTTTGGAAGGTACCTACATCATTTAACAAAATCGTTGATTTTGGTACCCAAACTTTCTTGGGTCCTTGGAAGTTAGTGTTTCGAACCCAAACATTATGATGAGATGCACTTAGTCTATCATAGCAAAAATTGGCTAAGTGTCCTTTCCGCCCACAATGTGAACATGAGAACACTCTACCATACATGAATGCATGATGTGTGTGTGGAGTGTGAGCATGTGTGTGTGAAGTGTGAGCATGCTTTGGGGGTTTGCCACGATGTAAAGGTTGTGTGGTATGTACATGAGCATGAGCATTATGAACATTTTTCTTAGAGGCTTGTTTCTTAGGGAACATAGCCTCAATCTTTTTCTTATCAAACTCACTACACTTTTTCAAAACAATACCTAAAGAATATATTCTTTCCTTAAGCATGGTAATCTCATTAGCATCAACAAATGGGGACTTGCCTTTACAAGATGTCTTATATTTATCAAATTCATTTTTAGTGGAAACCAAAGTAGAATGCAAGTCATTATTTTCTTTAGAAAGATTTACAACTTGAAGACTAAGAGATTCATTTTCCTTTTTCATTTTTAAATACTTTTTCTTTAAGAATTCATAATTGTGAGACAATTCTACAAAGGCATCTCCTAACTCATCCATGGAAAGATCTTCATCAAATGAAGGGGAAGGGGTTACCTTGCTTGTGCTTTCATTAGCCATGAAGCACATGTTGGCGGTGTCGATCTCCTCCTCGGATTCGCTCTCGGAATCCCATGTCGCCTTCATTGCTTTCTTCTTGAAGGGCTTCTTGGATGAGGATGGCTTCACTTTGTCCGGACATTCCGCAACAATGTGTCCCGGCTTTTGGCAATTGAAGCATATGATCTTTCTTTCTTCTTTGTCTCCTTGCCATCTCCTTCTACCTTGGAATTTCGCCTTGTTGTACATCCTCCGGACATTCTTGACAAGAAGTGAGAGCTCTTCGTCATCTTCTTCTTCATCATCTTCGTCGGAGTGAGTAGCTTGACTTTTGAAAGATATGGTCTTCTTCTTGGAGGGAGCCATCTCCTCTCTTGCTTTCCTTTCCATCTCATGGGTTTTTAGATTCCCAATGAGACCAATTAGCTCTATCTCATCCTTGTCGTTGAGTTCCTTCAAGGTTGTAGCCTTGACTTCCCATGAAGGAGGAAGAGCCCGGATGATCTTTCTTACTCTTTGATCATTGTTGATGTCCTCACCTAGAGAAGAAAGTCCATTAGTAATCTTGGTAAATTTTGTAACCATATCATCTATGGTTTCATTCTCTTGCATGCTAAATTTTTCATATTGGGACCGAAGAAGGTCTATCTTGGCCCTCTTCACTTGTGATGTCCCCTCATGTGTGACTAACAAATGGGTCCAAATCTCGTATGCGGATTTGCAATGGATAACTCTAGCTATGTCATCATCATTGAGGGCTTGTAGGAGTGCATAATGAGCCCTAGCATTGGCATCAAACTCCTTGGTCTCAATTTCGGACCAAGTAGATTCATCACCGGTGGGTGTGGTAAAAGATTTGGTCACGGCCTTTGCAACTCGACTACCTAGAGATTGCAAGAACACGGTCATCTTAACCTTCCATATGGGAAAGTTAAGTCCATCAAACTTAGGGGGTGTCTTGATACCATCGGCCATGTTTACTAAATGAGTATGAATGAAATGATTAGCAATGTGAGGATCCCTCTAAGGTTATTAAGCCAAATCTTAGAATCCAAGCTCTGATACCAATTGAAATACACCTAGAAGGGGGGTGAATAGGTGTAATTGCTAATCTAATGAATTTTTTTAAACTTAAGTAAATATGAGTGATGCAACGATCTCTCAAAACACGACTAGGAGCCGAATACCCGGTGAAGGGTTCTGAACTCCGTCCTCCCAATTCCCCTTAAAGATGGGTTAGAGGTGTGCAATGCAACCGTGTTGTATGAGATATGATCGAACAAGATAAGAATGAAATGCTATGATGAAATACACACAATAAATATCACAAGTAAAATAAACAAGAGAGAATTGCACAAGTAAAGGGTTAGTTCTCAAGCAAATAATTGAAGACATATAAAGCAAGAGAAATGTAAAGCAAGATGACGCAAGGCAATCGCAAACACGAATGATTTGTTTCGAGGTTCGAGCCACCGCTCTAGTCCCCGCCTTCACCTCCGTGAAGGGTTTCCACTATCCACCGAGGACGCCTTACAATTTAGTCTACCGAAGACCGAGCACCGAGCTCCACACCTTACAAAAGAACCTCAACCTTAGAGGTTGCTCCACAAGAAGAGAATCACAAGAACAAGAGTGATCACAACAAGATCACTAACTCTTTCTCAACACTTTTACAATTCTCACTCTTTTTACAACTTCACTATAGTATGAGTAATGGATTTTTGGCTCTATGAAGTGTGGTGAGAAAACTTCAGTTGTAGAGTGATATTAGCAATCAAACACAACTGAAAAACTAGCTCAAAAGATTGGAGTTGAAAGCTTTAAAACAATTTTTCCTTTTCTCTTTGAAAACAATGAAAACTTGAGGATTTTTCTTTTTGTTTTTGGTAAGTAACAAAGACCTATTGCCCTCTATTTATAAGGAGAGAATAGGTTAAAACTCTTTTCTTTACACCTAATTTGACCTGCAAAAGGCCCCCAACAACTCTCTAAAACTCTGTTAAAGAAGACAGAAAAAACAGATTTCAGAACTATCCCAAAGAGGAAAGAGCCGTTGGCCAGCAGCAGGCTTGGCGGTCGACCGGTCCGGTCGACCGTCGCCTTGCTGGCAAAGAGCCGTTGGGCTCCGGTCGACTGTCCGGTCGACCGTCCTCTTTGAGAAAACACAGTTTCCTTCTACCGGTCGACCGGTCGGTCGACTCAAACAAACCGAGAGCAAAACTGGTTACAGTCGGTCGACCGGCCAGTCGACCGACAGACATGCACAAACCGTGCGTGTCCTGACACAGGCGCCGGTCGACTGTCCGGTCGACCGGTCTTGCCTGAAACAGAAAAACAGGCTGAATTTGAAGTTGAGATTTTTTGTAAAAACATTTTAAAAATATATATGACTAGGTATTATGCAAGGATTAGTCTACACATGTTTTAAACAAAGATTTTCAATATAAAACAAGTTGGAAACATGTATACATAAACTAATGCATAAAACTTAAAACCGAACATTTTTAAAAACATAGAGAAGATAACGAATAAGTGTGTGTGCAAATCCTAGAGCCAATTTTCCTACACTCAAACTTTAACATTCTATTCTTACAATGTTCTAAGGACTTCAAGGCTTCAAGAGGGGCTTTCTCCACTTGATCTTCAATTTGCATCTTGAGCCCAATTTGAGTTATCTTGAGTCCAAGTCACCTTCTTTTAGGGAAGAAAACACCTATGCAAGATAGAAAACCTGAAACACACTTAAACAACAAATAATATTAGTACAAATAACTAATACGTTTTGTAATCATCAAAACACACTAAAGACGGGTGATTGTAACCTTGGGCCAACAATAACCGGATGAGACGCCACCAAGCTCCAAAAATTGGTGATACTCGTCTTTTGTAAATGTCAACGAGTATCGAGACCTGTCTTTTGTAAATGTCAATAGGGCTCGAAATTGAGACTTAGCTGTCTGCTGGTTCAGAGGTCGCAATGACATAACCGGATGAGACGCCACCAAGCTCCAAAAATTGGTGATACTTGTCTTTTGTAAATGTCAACGAGTATCGAGACCTGTCTTTTGTAAATGTCAACAGGGCTCGAAATTGAGACTTAGTTGTCTGCTGGTTCAGAGGTCGCAATGACATAACCGGATGAGACGCCACCAAGCTCTAAAAATTGGTGATACTCGTCTTTTGTAAATGTCAACGAGTATCGAGACCTGTCTTTTGTAAATGTCAACAAGGCTCGGAATTGAGACTTAGCTGTCTGCTGGTTCAGATGTCGCAATGACATAACCGGATGAGACGCCACCAAGCTCAAGGTTGGTGATACTTATCTTTTATAAATGTCAATAAGTATCGAGTTTGTAGTAGAATTTGGGAGAAGTCTCGTTTTCACGGGAGAAACGAGGGAATCACTGTCATAGGTTTAATGTTAACGTAACAGTGAAATGTATATGTGGTCTTACCATTCTATGGATGAGAATTGGTAAGTGACTTTGGAGGTCTCGTTCTCACGGGGAGAAACGAGGGAATTGCTGTCATAGGTTTAATGTTAACGTAACAGCGAAATGCATATGTGGCCTTACCATCCTATGGATGAGAATTGGTAAGTGATTTTGGAGAGAGAATCAAATGGGAACTGGTCCCTTAGGATTTTTAGCAAATCCCCAGCTATCAACGGGTTTGATATGCCTTTACCAACTACCATTTGAATTGGGCGAGCCATGCTTTTCCCCTCAGCATGATGAGTTGTCGAGGACTTATATTGGGCTTACAGGCCAACATTTTCCTCTATCCTTAATCGTTAAAGGATATTGGATTATCGGGTTATGTCTGCATAACCCTGATTCTCCTTTAGGATAACCGGTGCACGGCTAGGTTCCTGTTAGTTTATGGCTGTATGATCTCAGTTGGAGGAAGAGAAAGGCTCTCTTTGTGTGTACTTTGCACACGAAGGTCTTGATCAGAGGTGTAATGTTAACTTGATCATGAGAAGGGTCCTTGATTAAGGATAATACTTCTTTAAGAACTTGCCATTGATCGGCATCATGAGCAGGTCGCCCTCTGAAGTCATAAGGCGGTATGCTCCGTTTGAATAGACTGTTTCTATTACAAACGGTCCTTCCCATTTTGGCTGAAATTTGCCTTTGGTTTTGTGCGTCATAATCATTGGTCGTCTGACGGCTAAAACCAAGTCTCCTGTCTGGAAGATTCTGTGCTTGACCTTCTTATTGAAGGCTTTTGACATTCGAGCCTGATACAGCTCAATGTGTTGCTGCGCTTGGAGCCGCTTCTCGTCCAGGGCTTCGAGCTCTTGAAGACGTAGGCGATCATTGTCCTCTGATGTGGTTTTAATAATCAGAGCTACTCGCAATGATGGCATCTGGATTTCCAATGGGAGGACTGCTTCGCACCCATATACCAGGGAAAAGGCGTATTGCCTGTCGGTGTCCGCACCGTGGTTCGGTAGGCCCAGAGACATTCGCCGAGCTTTTCGTCCCAATCTCGCTTATTCGAGGAGACGAATTTCTTGAGTAGCTTGATGATCGTTTTGTTAAATGCTTCCGCCAAACCGTTAGCGGTGGGATTATAGACAGTAGAAGCCACATTCTGAATTCGGTATTTATCGCAGAACCGATAGAATACTTGGCTTATGGATTGGGGACCGTTGTCGTGGATGATCTGCCTAGGGACACCAAATCGATGAATGACATGGTGCTTGATGAAGTTAACCACATTAGAGGTTTTGACTTCAAGCAGCGGTATAGCTTCTGCCCACTTTGAAAAGTAGTCGGTTATTGCAAGGATAAACCGGTGACCTCTTGCCGAAGAGGGGCTGATTGGCCCTACGACATCTATTCCCCATGCTTCAAATGGCCATGAAGCAACAGTAGGGTGGAGTAACTCCGAAGGCTGGTGTATGAAGTCCGCATGGATTTGACATGCCTTACACCTTCGCGCATATTAGATGGCGTCGGCTATCATAGTTGGCCAGTAGTATCCAAGCCGATGCAACCTGTCCTTAAGCTTTGAACCCGGCTGATGGGCTCCGCAAATGCCGTCGTGCGCTTCTTTGAGCACTTCCTGTGCCTCTGAATGAGAAAGGCAACGAAGGAGGACACCATCATATGAACGACGGTAAAGTGTCTTCAGAGTCGGATCGTAGTAGAAACGGAGAGACCTTCGTCTGATAGATGCCGCTTCTTTAGGATTGTCTGGAAGCAGACCGTGCAGAACATAGTCGATAAGAGGAAAGCGCCAATCCCTCGGCTCAAGATCCGTGGAGACATTATGGACTTCTCGAGTTCTTAGCATGTGCTTGGAGCATACAAGATGTCGAGTTGCGACTGTGAGGTGATACTCAGTGTCGGCTGGCAAGGCTAGTGTTGTTGCTAATGCAGCAAGAGCATCCGCCTTGGTATTTTGAGATCGAGACACATGCCCGATATAGAAGCCTTCAAATAGGTTGGCCAATTCAACGGCCGTATGATAATAAGGCACCAAGTCCTCATGGCGGACTTCGTATTCGCCTTTAACCTGATTGATGATCAGTTTTGAATCGCCATAAGCTTCAAGGTAGCGTACCCCCATTCCATGAGCGAGCTGAAGACCAATGAGCAGAGCATTGTATTCTGCTACATTGTTGGAGCACGATTCTGTCAGAGAAAATGCTCTGGGCAAGACATGATTCTGTGGGGAGATAAACACAACCCCCACTCCGGCAATAATCTTGCCTTTAGGGCCCATTCGCGATGCTCCATCAAAGAACATCTGCCATACTTTCTCTTCTGAGGTTGCATTAGACTCGGAGACCTCATCAGGGATATCTTCGTGGAGCTTTGAGTGTTCCGGAACTGGATGAGCAGCCAAGAACTCTGCAAGGGCCTGGCCTTTAACCGCCTTCTGAGGTGTGAAGATCATGTCGTATTGAGACAATAAAAGTGCCCACTTAGCCAATCTTGAATTCAATGATCCTGGCTTCGTCATAAGAAGACGCAATGGGTTTACTCTGGAGATGACATGTATGGTCTGGCCGACCAAATAATGTCGTGTCTTCTGAACAGCGAAGACGAGAGCTAAACACTCTTTCTCAATAGGGTTGTAGCGAGATTCCGCTCCTATGAGAGTTCTGCTCAGATAATAAATGGCCTGCTCGTGGCCATTGTCGTCCTTTTGAGCAAGGAGGGCACCGAGGGAGTAGTCCAGAGCTTTTACATAAAGCAAGAACAGTTTCCCTGATGTAGGGGCCACTAAGACTGGAGGTTTTGTGAGGTACCTCTTGATGTCTTCATAAGCTTCCTGGCAAGCTTGATCCCATACGAAGGAAGCACCCTTTTTCATGAGTCGGTGAACGGCTGACAGCGGCCTGAGAGATTTGCAAAGAATCTCCTAATATAAGCCAGCCTGCCTTGCAGGCCTCTAAGCTCTTTGAGGTTCCTTGGTGGATGCATGCTCTGAATAGCTTTGACCTTGTCTGGGTCAAGATGAATCTCTTTTGATGTGACAATAAACCCAAGGAACTTGCCACTTGACACTCCCAAAAAGGACTTTGTTGGATTCATTTTCAGCTGATGAGCCCGCATTATGTTGAACATCGTTCTCAGGTCGCGAAGATGTTTATTCTTGTTGCGGCTTTTGACGGCAATGTCGTCGACGTAGCATTCCACCGTTTTTCGAAGATGGTTGCGGAAGATTGTACTCATTGCCCGCTGATAGGTTGCTCCGGCGTTCTTCAGTCCGAAGGGCATTACAGTGTAGCAGTATACTCCCAATGGTGTTCGGAACGAAGTATGCTTCTCGTCGTCTGGATACATCTTAATCTGGTTGTACCCTGAAAAGCCGTCTATGAAAGACATCCTTTCGAACCCGCATGTGTTGTCAATCATGACGTCGGTGATGGGCAGTGGGAATTCGTCTTTAGGACAGGCCGTATTGAGATCACGATAGTCGATGCAGATCCGTATTTTCCCATTCTTCTTGAGGACGGGACGATGTTAGCTACCCAATCTGGATGTTGCTCCTCCCGGATGAAGCCACATGCAATGAGCTTGTGAACTTCGGCTTCAATAGCTTCCATGATGTTCGGGCGAAACCGACGTTGTTGCTGCTTGACTGGCTTGACGTCGGGCTTGATGTTCAGACGGTGCATAGCGACCTGTGGATCAAGTCCGGGCATATCTTCGTAGCTCCATGCGAAGACATCTATATACTCCTTTACGAGTATTATCAATTCTTCCTTCTCCGTAAGCGATAAGCTTTCACTTATAAAGATGGGCTTGGGGTTATCTTGACTTCCCAGATTGACCTGCATCACCTTGTCTTCAGTAGGTGGTTCGCGCAGCTCGAACCGCTTTTCCCATTGGATGTTTAATTGCTGGGCCCACGGTTCTTCATCGGTAGCCTCCGCAGGTTCCAACTGACTGCTCGACGTCATATTAATAGTGAGGTCTTTGAACATTCCTTCTATACTGATATCGGAGTCCCACTCGGAGGATGAAGCCGAATGTGATGGAATTGGCCCGTCGTCTTTGACTTGAACTGTTACTGATGATGTGGGCGTGACGTAACCCAACCCCCTGCGTGTACTATCATAGTAGTTTGCAGGCTTCCCTTTAGGCACAAGGTTCCGCATCAAACCGCGCCTTCCTTTTTCGAAATTCAGGCCTGCTCCATGCTTCAAGTCGTACCCCATTTTCTTCATAATGTGGCGCGCTGGCCGCGCATAATGGAAGAACTGTGGGGCGTCTGAGTCTGAGCTTGAATCTGCAGTTGTGGGTCCCCGTGGCCGGGTTCTACCGAAGATTATCAACGACTGACCTTGTTTGGACGGAGGGATCACCAATGTGGCCCCCTCTATAGCTTCCGCAAATGTGCTGGCCACACTTGGCTCATGTACGGGCACATGCAGAGAGCCATCCGTAATGGATTTAATCGACCCAATACTCGCAGGATAATCAAAAGAAATATTATCATTAATTACCCATTCACCTTCATCCTCTGAAGGAGTATTACATAGGGGATTATTGAGACATGCTATAATTGGTTCACCAATCAGAATGGCTGGCATGCCTGTTTCGGATTCTGAATCCGCCTCGTTGCCACTTTCATCATCGTCCGACAACGATTCTTTAAGTGCTCCACCGGCCTCTTGATATAGGAGAGCGTCAGTGAAGTAGTTTTCCACCCCTTTGAATGGTTGCCTCTCAGCAAAGACAGTTCGTACTGTCGTGTCATCTTCAACATATTTGAAGCATTGGTGCAGAGTAGAGGGAACGATCCAGTTAGCATGGATCCATGGCCGTCCCAGCAGCAGATTATATGATGTGTCAGCATCAATGACATAGCATGTCACTTCTGACTTCAGGCTCCCGATTCTGCAACGGAGTCGAATTTTCCCCAGTGGATGACTGCTTCCGGCGTTAAAACCGTATATTGTAGTAGTGGTTGCGGACAACCTGTACAATGGTATGCCGAGGAAGTAGAGAAGCCTTTTGGGGATGATGCTGAGTGCAGACCCCGGATCGACTTGTATTCTCTCGATGCACGTTGAACCGATATATCTGGTGTAGTACAGAGGTCGATCGTGCTTGTTGTCTTTGAGAAGCATATCTTCCGCCGTGAATGTAATAGCGGGCACCTTTGATTGTGCATGATGACATTCTGGGCAAGGAGACTGAACGTCGTCGTTAGAGATTTCAGGCATGCATGTCAGAAAGAATTCTGAATTGGCTAGCGCATCCCTGAGTGCTTCTCTTGTTTCTTTCGAGAGGCGAAGGAGCTCGTGTATAGTGATACGAGCTGGGATATTGGCCAGCTGAGCCAATATGTCAAAGCGAAAGGGCGTATCAAACCCTTGGCCTGGTGGTTTCTTTAACACGTGGTCGAATCGTACCTCCTTAGGCCTCTCTTTTCCCTTGGTTGGGATTGGAGTGGATGCTGGTATTTGTACTGACGTCGTTTGTTGTTGTGTCTCGTCAGTAGACTTTTCATACTGCCTCAAGTATGATTTTCCGGATCGGGTGCCCGTCTGTTGAGGCACATCGGCTTACGCCGTGCAAGCAAGCTTTTCTCCTTCTGAATCACTGAGGGAAGCCGATGTCAGATTGCCGTCGTCTGGCAGGATGGAGATGACATTGTAAGACTTGCCCCTTAAGTTGGGCTTCTTTGGATCCCGCTGTACGTCTTAGACGAGGTCTGGATGTATCCACATGACTTCTCCTGTCTCCAATGTTAAGGGAACAAGACCCTTATTGTTTTGAGCTGTAGCTGGAAGATGCTTGACTTCCAACCGTGGCGCAGGGACGGAATAAGTCTCGTCAGGAACTGTGACCTTCGGAGCTTTGCCGAACTCAAGAGTCACCATATTGGCAGTGACTTTCTTCTGCTTCGTCTTCAATGTCAGAACCCCGGCATCGACCAGGGCTTGTATTCTGTCCTTGAGGACATAACACTTGTCAGTAGGATGGTGAATCATCCTATGGTAGAGGCAGTATTTAGGGTCATTTGTGCGCCCTATCTCATTGGAACGTCGAGCATCTGGCAGCTTCATTTTGTTCCCTTTGTGGAGCAGATGGAATATGGTGACCACCTGATCGTCTTTGAAGGAGTACTGCTTTGGAGGGAACTTGGGTTCCAGATTGTTGAAGCCGCTCTTCTTGGCTTTTGACTGCACATCTCCGGATAACTCCACAGACATAGTCTCTTTGCCTTTAGCTTGAGAAGATTGCGGTAGGTCGCTACGCCCTTTGTTGTTCATCCCCCACTTGCCTCTAGGGGCGGATGGTTCGAACTTTTTAGCCGACTTCTCGGCTATCTCAGCTTGTTCGACCAATTCTTTCCAAGTGTGGGCTTTAACAGCCCCCATGCGAACTTCCACTTGGTCTAGGAAGTTGTGTCTGCATGTCTGTAAGAGCATGGGTAATGGCATCCCTGCTGGGCACATCAAGGATAAGTTTCTGAACCGTTCAATGTAGTCACGGACAGATTCGCCCTTCCTCTGCACAGTGGAGAGGATCTTGTCCATGGTTACTTCGGTATCGTCCTCATAGAAACGAGAGAGGAACCGAGTTTGCAGGTCGATCCAGGAGCTGATAGAGCCCGGGGGAAGACTGCGAAACCAGTCAAATGCCACCCCCTTTAAGGTGCCAATGAAAAGCATAGCCATGATGGCGTCATTGCTTATAACATTACCAGTCTGAGACCGGAAATAGTAGATGTGCTGATTTGGCGAGCTCTTTCCATCATAGGTATGCAGCGTTGGCGGTTTGAACTTCGGTGGATATGGCACCGAATCCCACTCCAGCGGATAAGGACGGACTGCCCCTACCTTCTTTAATTCATCCCTCTGAGTTAGGGATGCGATTTGAGCCTGGAGGCCCTTAAGGACTTCGGCGTCTAAGGAAGAACCCTCTTTGGATTTCTCCGTCTTTGGCTGCTCATTGCTGAAATGTTCCTCCTCATCGTGATTGCTCCCGGCATCATTGTTATTCCGGTTATTGAGGAGTTGAGTGAGCATCTGTTGAATATTGTCCAGAGCCTCTTGCTGAGCCTTGGAAGTTTGCTCCTGAGCTTCCAAACGTCGACGAAGATCATCGTTAGCATTATCAGCCATGTTGACTGATGCCCTGTCTGTTCGCACTGAACTGACTGTGGCCGAAGAAGCATACCCGCTATCTTCATCTTCTTCATCCGATGATTGGAGTGATCTCCTGGGCTGTGACGAGGCTAGGGCCGTCGAGAAAGAAGGCTGTTCATAAGTGTAGGGTATCGCCGCCCTGGATCTGGTGTTCCGGAAAACACCTTCTTCATGCACCAAGACTTCGCCTAAGCCTGGGCTATAATCTGGATCTGGGGACTCTCGTCCTCTTCCAGTCATGTTGACGGATGCAGAGGGTAGATCTCGCGAGGTGCTCCTTTTGCGGTGTTTCCTCGGGGCCTGTACTGATAGCCGATCAAAAACTGACCGTCGTCTTGGAGGCGTGGCGGGGATTGGTCCCAGCCGGCAATGGAACGAGTGGAGTGTCACCAGCTGACATCCCACTTGTTGACAACAGGGGGAAGAGGTTTGTCTATTTGTCAACAATTTCCTCAGATCGGACCTGGTTGGGTCTCTGCAATCGAGCGCAAAGGCTCTTTTGGGTCGCACATAGGACGATGTCCTGCTTCTTTTATCCCTGCAGAAGGGATTAGCACTGAATAGTGCTTTGGTTCTAACTTCTCCACAAAGTGCGGGCTTAGTGCTTGACGAACTGGAGAGCGGAGCACGCTGCGGTGCTTTACCCGCTATGCTGCTGCGAAGGCAATTGGCCTTAGATGGTACTTTGGCTTTAGCTTCGCGGTCACGAACCCTGCGCGTACGCTGTGGTACAGTAGCTTCGCTCATGAGAATGAGGCCGGCGCGAGGCATTGCTGCTCTTGAATTGGGTGACGGTATGATTGCCGTCTTGATTTTATGATTGGAGCAGACAGGCATCTTGCCTTTTTCTTCGCGAGAGAGGCGCGTTTTAGGCGTAGCTACGCCTGAAGCTTCGGTCGGAGACTTCTGTTTAGGCTTCCATACCCGCCTTGACAGAGGAGACTTAGGTTCAAGAGGAACCTGATTAGCCACACACGAGGCTGAGGGGGTTGGCAGAATTCTGCTTCCGGTTTCTGATTTGAAACCTTGGTCGTGGAAACCCTCCTATGTTTCCGTGCTCGAAGCATTGGGCCACCCCCAGAGAGGACTTCTTCAAATCTTCCTTGATAGAACTGAACCACCAAGTTCTCACAAGTAAAGGAATCAGACTGCGGACGTGCTTCCTTGTTGCGCCAAATAACCGCAGTAGGTTCGTAGAGAACCTTTTCATTCTCCGCAGAGACTTTCCTTGAAGATTTAGCCAGAAAGGCTCTGGTTGCACCGGCTTTTCTGAATTCAGAGTTAGACCCGAAGGTCTGTTCGTCGCATTGCGACACTTGATTCTCGGCAGTGGAGAATTTAATCCCCAGCGGAGTCGCCATCTTGTTTTCCATTATATTTGCAAAGGGGGGAAACTTACAATAAAAAGGTTGAGGAGCTAAATTACAAGTATTCTTAAAAAGATTACAAGTAGATCTCCTCAGAGATTCTGGAGAAGTGTGCCGATAGGAGTCTGGTCAGCGCGCGACCACTTTGTCCCTTTGACGATGCGAGCGATGAGATTCCCTTCTCGCCTGGTTCGGGGAATCAGAGAACAGAGGGTTGGTAGAACCCTCTTGCTGCTTCTCAAAATCGCCTTCAATTAGGACTTCCTTCTCGCCTGGTTCCGGAGATTCCTTGAGAAGAAGGACGAAGTTAGGGTATCAACACCCTGGATTGAGAAAGCAATTCTCTAAAAGGTCTCTGAATTCGAGAGCGCACGGTGCGTCGTGAAGAAGCCTCTGCTTGTGGAGTCCTCTTTTTGTCTTCGATCGATCGATCTATATATATCCTCTCCTTGTACCCCTGGCGGGTTATTTATAGGGGAGCAAGGGTATAATCGTCCCTTGAAGATATGGAAACAGATTGAATCAAATCTGTTTAAATCTGGAAAGTAGCCTTGCGGCGAGGCTAGGATCAGCTTCTGCGAAGCTAGAATTGGCAGGTCGGTGGACCTTCTCGATCTGTTTTGATTCTTTCTATATCGTTGGAGGATTTTCCCTGATCTTCTTACTCATTTTAGAAGAGTCAAGAGATTGTGGCAATCAACTGCCAAATTTGATCTCTGATTTGATCTTAATTGGATTTGATCTGATTGGATCCGATCTCATCCGGAGATTTGATTGGTCAAAGGTTGACCATAGCAGACCAATAGCGGAGCTGCCAGTATTGAGCTCGTAGCGGAGCTAGAGTCAGTTTCTGGCGAAGTCCGAAAGAAACCCTTTGGCGGAGCTGGAAGTCCTCTGTGGCGAAGTTTGCGAGTCAGCTTCTTGGCGAGGCTTTGAATGGCTTCAAGGCGAAGTTGGGTGATATTAGCCTCTCAAACGAGGCTATCCCTTTGGGCTCATGCGATGCTAAGTGTTAGCACCTTAGACCTGCTGAGGTCTGTTTAGAAACAATTCGGGTTCACTGTCTGCTTGCTGGATCAATGGAGTCCAAGTTGCTTCCTTGTCACTCGGAGATGGGTGAAAACTGGTCTTCAGCTCGTCTATCACTTGTCCTTTGTAAATGTCAACAAGTTTAGACATTGTTCGGACCAATAAGAATCTTGTCTTTTTTAAGTGTCAACAGGTCATTGGAAAGCTGTGAAATGGATCTTGAGGTACATCAAAGGAATAATTGATGTAGGTCTAGTGTTTGAGAAGGACTCCACGGGAAAGCAAGAGTGCATAGGGTATGTTGATTCAGACTATGCGGGTGACCTTGACAAGCGTCGGTCGACAACAGGATATGTCTTCACATTCTCTCAGGCACCGGTGAGTTGGCGCTCCACACTGTAGTCTACCGTCGCTTTATCGACCACAGAGGCTGAGTATATGGCTATGACAAAGGCCATGAAGGAGGCAATCTGGCTTCAAGGGTTGCTAGATGACTTAGGCGTGGAACAGGATTTGCTGAAGATTAACTGTGGCAGCATGAGCGCCATCTACTTGGCCAGGAACCAGGTCTATCATGCACGGACGAAGCATATCAACGTCAGGTACCATTTCGTTCGGGAGATTCTAGAAGAGGGTGACATCGAACTGTTGAAGATTCACACTTCAGAGAATCCAGCCGACATGCTTACTAAGGTGGTGTCTGGAGTTAAGTTTGCACATTGCAAAGCTTTGCTCCATGTCCTTCAGGTAGCTTGAGCTTGCTGAAGCTCATTTGGATGAACTACGGACGGCTTGATCCCTTGGGCAGGGTACGTAGGCAACCACATTGGTGCAGCCGCTCTCGAGTCGATGGACAGTTCAGCTCAGATTTAGGAATCTTCACCAAGGTGGAGAATTGTTGGAAAGAGAGAATATTGCTGAGGAAGTTGACATGGATCGTCGACGGGTCGTCGAGTGATCGCCGAGGAAGTCGACGACGAAAGGACGAAAGAAATAGCAGACGAAACCAGCAGCAGCAGGAATCAGAAGTTTTGGTCGACCGGCCCGGTCGACCGCCCTTAGTAGCAGGTGATCGGTCGACCGACGTGCACAACATGCACAAAGGCATGAGCGGTCGACCGCAGGAGGAGCTCGGTCGACCGCCCAGTCGATCGACTGAAAGTACCTAACTCTCTGTTGAGCACCCGGTCGACCGACTGGTCGACCCGTGAAAGAGGTCGGTCGATCGCCCGGTCGACCGACAAGCGGGTGCGGGCTGCGATTGCATGTTTGGGAACCTGTTGCATTTAAAGGGCTGTTGTATTTTCTAGGTTTGTATCTGAAATCTCTGAAGGCTGGGGTTTGCTGTAGCTCTCTTGCAATCAAAGAGGCTACTAGCAATTGTAATTATCTTCCAAGTAAATTAATCTCTTTCTGGATTGCCCCGAGGACGTAGGCATTGAGACCGAACCTCGTTAAATTATTTGTTTGCGTGTGTTTTCTCTTGGTGTTTTTTGTACTGTTTGGGATTGTTCTTCGTGCTTAGAAGATTCAAGGGATCCTCATCAGGTTGTTATCGTAGGCACAACATATCATCGATACTGGGTGTGTATCGGAAGACTTAGGACTCTCGTGTTTAGGCAGTAGTGTGGTCCATCTGGATTGAGCGCAACTCTAAGATTTTTAATCAAAAACAACATTCTCTATAAGAAGTTTCTCCTCGGGCCATTTTCTACTCACACTTTTGTTAAGCAGAAACCAACAACTATTCAAGATCACTGAAATATCAACAATCTAATAAGCCAGGTCGGCAAATATCAGGTGGGAGGTTTTCTATTCAATAGAACGTTCCTTAATTTAAGAACCACCTTTCAATTTCCTTCCTTGGTTAAACACCAATTAGACTGAATCTAAATCAGTCTCGATATACTGTAAAGTATATCCCCTGTATAAAGAACTTAATTCACTTATATAGTATTTGGAGTGAGGTACGCTTAGAGCGAATCTCCCTAAGACAATTACGTCCCCCGCACCGGTGCTAACGGGATAATGGACGCTGGTCTCTCAAGATACAACACTCCTTCTCGGTATTTGGATAGCACTACCAAATCACCGTACGGTCGAACCGTAGTCAACCAGTACCTTCACAGGATCGTTGAAGCAACGGGACAAGGACAAATTTCGAATGAATATTTGTCTTTACTTTGGAGTAGCACCCACTGTTGAGGACGAAGGAAGGTTGAAGAATATTCTTCTTCAGAAGTCCCAGATTCAGACAACAATTCTATAAAAGAATCTGTTGAATTTTCTGAGCCCTCTTTCAGAACGAATTTTGCAGAATCTCCTTTGGAAGTCGCTTCGGAAACCGAGTTACGGATTTCCCACTTCTCGCTGGAAGTCGCTTCAGAACTCCACTGCCAGTTCAGAATTTGCTTTAGAATTCTGAGAGATAGAGAGAGATTGTTGTTGGTGTGTTTGAGAAAGGGAAACCGGAGCGCTATTTATAGCGCTCCGGGAGGGGCATTCTCGTCCGCTAAATCCCAACAGTTGCAGCGGTTCGGACAGAACCGTCGCAACTGTTCGGTCCAAACCGCACAACGGTCCAACTGCCCAACTGCACAGACGGTTTTCAGACATCCGTTGGCGAGCGGTTCGGATCCGTTCGCAGACATCCGTTGGCGGGCGGTTCGGATCCGTTCGTAGACATCCATTGGCGGGCGATTCGGATCCGGAGCGGAGCGGGTTTGGTTCGGGTAGCGGAGCAACCCATACCCTTGAGACCCGATTCAAAAAGAACCAGGCCAGGTAGGGAACCCGAACCCAGACCCAGACCCGAGCTCGGCCCAGCACCGGTGCCAGTCGGCCGCCGCCAGCGGCGGCGGCGCGCGCTGCGCGCATTCACGCATGTGCGAGCATAGTTCCCTTCTTTCGCGCGCGAAAACTTCAAGTACCTAAAGGGCACGCCCTTTGTTCTCAATTTTCTCTATTTATACACCATAAACTTTCATTCCATGGCCAATGTGGGACTAAATGCTTTTAGCTACCTTTAGTCCCATTTTGGTTTTGAATTAGACAATTTTTAGACTTGAATATCTCATTCATTCGAAGTCGGAATTGAACATGTGAATATACCACGTTCATCCCCAATGGAAGGAGAACACACTCCAACCATCATCCAATTGATTCGATTAACGGATCTTGCCATAATTCAGCTCAAAGATTCGCTTTTATATTCTTCAATTCCAACAATCCCCCACAATGAATGGAGATTCAAGGAAATGACACACAAAGAGACTGACTCTATTGTGAAAGGTACTTTAGAAAAGAAACTGCATCAGGATAGGTGAACTAGGTCTTGAACCTTCTATAGCGAAAGCTTTATCGGACTTACTGGCTAATCAGTGAACTAGGTCTTGAACTGTTAGCCGTTAGTGTAAGCCAAGTCAACAAGCTTCACACAGTGACTTTCCAAATCAACTTTGGTTCTCGGTTGTGTCCGTTTTGGCCCTGGACATTCTTAATTTCAGAGAGTATCTTTAGGGAATAACAGCCTCCATAGAAATACCCAAAGAGTCGACCAACTCTATACTCACATAGGTGATGGTCCTATTAAGAGTAGTCTACTCTACTCCACTTGTTTAGTAACAAGATATAGGCATGTAATATCCCTAAGTTGAGATACTGTATATTTATATTTATTTGTATGTGTTGGTTACGTGCTACAACATTTCGGATTTGTTCGGTGAGATCCGGACCAGTTGCAGGAGACCCGGACCCGATTCGGATTCGTACTCGTTGTGGACCCGATACAATGGTGATTCGAAGACCGATGAATAGGATGATCCGTAGACCAATACCGGTTCGTACAGTGAAGACCAGACGGCGATTCGGTTCCGAAACCGCGTCATTTCATGTGAGTGTTTACTCTTGTACCATTTCGCTATTTATCTTTGTTTGTAATTATTTATATGTTAATCGCATTATTTCATGTGATCATCTGACATATTTTACCAGCTTGATTTCTTGTACTACTTCATGAGACATTTATGATTGTTCACTTAATTTACGTAGTTGATAGGAGCTTGTATCAGTATCATTTTCTGTGTTGGTAGATGACCATTATTGGCTTAGGCCTAGTATTGTATACCGTAGACTGGACTTGACCTTGTTACTGATATAGCTGTGATAAATCCTAGAATGAATATATATATTGATTTTTGAGATTGATGATTCCTTGAAAGAGGCTAGAGGATTATACTATGTAAAATGATTTTCAGTCATATTGTTTGGTGACATATCTTGAGGATAACGAGTGTTATGTCCACCACTTTTGGGTATTTGTAGGAGATTGTTTAGAGCCCTGATCATACACACCAACATGCAGGGTTATTAGTCGACTTGTCCTTTTATTAGTCGACTAATACCCCTATTAGTCGACTTACTATAGCCCTCTAGTCGACTTGGTGACCATTCAAAAATGTTGTCGACTCTATGTTGGTTGACTGTAACCTGCATTAGTCGACTTACCCTTTTCCTATAGTCGACTTACACCTTTTGCTAGTCGACTTATCCCTCCTGATAGTCAACTAAACTAGTCAAACCGTCTATACTAGTCGACTTGCCTTTCCTTATTAGTCGACTTACACTATGTATAGTCGACTTATTCTATTTGTTAGTCGACTAACCCTTACCCTAGTCGACTTGCTCCTTCCCCCTAGTCGACTAACCATAGTCTGACTGCTGTTCTTAGATCTTTTATGGATTGAGGACTCTACCCTTTAGTTATGATCTTGGCTATAGTTGGATGGATCTGGTTTTGAGGATTAGGTATTGATTGAATTGACCTGACCTGATAGATCTTAGATATATTCTTGATATGTTACTTGACTTTGGGATCCTGTGATTGACCTTGATAGAGTGAGAGTGTGTGATAATCTTGATCGAATTGAAATATAAGGATTTGATTATATGTATCAGGACATGTAGTATTTTAGTTATTGGGATTGGATATATCAGTGACTCAGAGAAGATATATATATCGATGACTTGAGGATCAGAGTAGATTGATAGGGAGAGACTGTTTATTGATATATTGAGATGGTGGTTTATTAAACCAGATTACTGATACGGATTGATACTTGATGTTCACGATGATTGTATTGAGATTGTTAGTTGATAGATTAGTTACTATTGTATTTTAGTGCAGATGGATGTGAGATATTGACCGGCTCTAGATTAGACTGTCCATTGAGCATTATCTGGATTCGTTATTGTATAAATCCATGTTATTGAAAGTTACTGGGAGAATATTATCGGATCGTAACACATTCATTGTCATATTGTTCTACCGTTTACACGGTATTATTGTTCACATTGTTATTGTTACATTGATATTGTTATTGTTACTGTATCGTCCCAGTAATCGAAATAACATGGATATTGATTGTTATAAATAATAATGTAAATTGACAACTTACACTGAGATTGGGAAAATTGATGGAGGAGACAGCGTCTGTATTTTGGGTGGACCTAGGATACAGGTTGCGCAGCCGAGATACGGTTCCACTGCAGGGTTCCGGGGGATGACTGACATCCCATCTGTTTACTGTTCCACAGTGTTACTGTGAGTTTACTGTTCCACAGTGATACTGTGAGTACTGTTACTGTTACTGACTACCTGGCAGTAGGGCCTGGTTCAGGCCAGGCATCTGGGCCGTGGTCCCGGGTATGTACGGGACCCACCTAAAGCATGGACAATGTCTCCAACCAATCAGTTTCAATAACTTAGGACCCTGATTGACACATGTAGTAGGCGTAGTATGGGATGCGTCTATCACAGGTGCCAATTGGTGTTCGCTGACATAATAAATGACAATGAACTGTTTAATGTATTGTGACTGACTATAATCACTTGACTGTGTATATGTATACTATGATAGACATATGATTGTAACCAGGACTAGATTTATATACCAGATTAGTGATATTTCTAAGATACACATCTAGACATCAGTTGTTTGTTTACAGTTATTTTACTTGTCTTTTACCTGCACTCTTATTCATGTAATTGTTATTTAGTTGCTTGTTTATCATGTTACTTAGTTATCTTATGTCTGCAGTTATTCTTGTTATTATGTTATGCACATTGTTTATATGCACGAGTTCTTCCCTTTACACACACACTCACCAGGTCGCTTTCTGACGACCCTGGATTTGCACGTCCAGATATTGGACGCTTGTTCTATTGTGCAGGTGTTCGATGAGACCATACATATTGCGAGGAGCTGATCTCTCTCCCTTTTGAGTCTGGTATCCTTTTCTTTCTTATTCCTGCTATTATTCTTTGATTCCTGTATATCACATTTAGCTTCTATTTCATTCCTTATTTCATCTGGGATCATGTGTAGTCATTATATGTATTATTGCAGTAATCATTGTTTATTATGGTTCAGATTTATAACTTGTTCAGGTTAAATTAGGCTTAGCGTGTATACGTGGGGTATTTTCCTCGCGTATATACGTCGCCGACTCTCGTCGCGACTCCGTTTCCACGTATTTTGGGAAGCGGGGCGTGACAAGGCATCATTAAAAGCGTTAAGCTTATCCTTAATCCACTTGTAAAAAAGCACTTATGTGCACCTTAGGAATGAATTGGAGTCAAGCTCCCAAGTGCTTACTTGCTGAGTCAATCATAATTAGTTTTTTCTCTTGAACTTAGTCTGTGGGATCTCCAGTCGCTAAGTGAGGTTTCCATTAAGCTGACTCGGTAAGGTTAGGCTTTTAGACCCATTCCCCTCGATGCGCAGTTTATACGCTCTCCACTTAAACCTTTAGTAAGCGAATCCGCTAAATTATCCTTTGACGATACAAAGTCAATAGAGATAATTCCATTTGAGAGCAACTGCTTCACGGTATTATGTCTACGACGAATATGTCTAGACTTACCGTTGTATATAACATTTTGTGCCCTAGATATACCTGCCTGATTATCGCAGTGTATACATATAGCGAACACTGGCTTTTGCCATAATGGTATATCTTTCAAGAATTGTCGAAGCCACTCTGCTTCTTCTCCGGCCTTATCTAAGGCTATGAATTCCGATTCCATAGTGGAACGGGCAATACATGTTTGCTTAAAAGATTTTCAAAATACCGCTGCTCCTGCTAGAGTAAATACGTATCCGCTGGTTGATTTTGATTCCTTAGAATTTGTAATCCAATTAGCATCACTGTATCCTTCAAGTACAGGTGGATACTGTCCATATCTCAAGGCATATTCCTTGGTATGTGATACGTAACCCAATACTCGTAGTAGAGCGGTCCAATGTCGATCACTAGGATTACTAGTGTATCTGCTTAACTTGCTTACAGCGTAAGCAATATCGGGTCTAGTGCAATTCATCAAATACATTAGACTTCCGATAATCTGAGAATATTCCAACTGGCGTATTCCAGTTCCTGTATTCTTATGAAGGTGGACGTGTGGGAGAAAAGGATTTGTATTCTCTTTTATCCCATGATCCTTGAATCTTTCTATCATCTTATCCACGTAGTGAGATTGAGATAAACTGATTCCATCTGGTGTTCTGATAATTTTAATTCCTAAAATTACATCAGCAACCCCCAGATCCTTCATGTCAAAACTGTTGGATAACATTCTCTTAGTGGACTTAATAATTTCAATATTAGTCCCAAGTATCAACATGTCGTCTACATAAAGACAAACTATGATACATGCATTTCCAACTGTTTTCGTGTAAACACACTTATCACATCATTGATAGTGAATCCATCTTTGATCATGACACTATCAAATTTCTCATGCCATTGTTTTGGAGCCTGCTTTAGACCGTATAAGGACTTTACCAATTTACACACCTTGTGTTCTTGGCCCTTGACTATAAATCCTTCAGGTTGCTCCATATATATCTCTTCATTTAATTCACCATTTAAGAATGCAGTCTTGACATCCATTTGATGGATATCTAAGTTATGCAATACTGCAATTGCAATCAACATCCGAATGGATGTTATTCTTGTTACTGGTGAATAAGTATCGAAGTAGTCAAGTCCTTATTTTTGTCGATAACCCTTGGCTACTAATCTAGCCTTGTACTTTATCGATAGATCCATCGAGTTTTAATTTTCTTTTTAAAATTCACTTACACCCAATTGGTTTACTGCCATGAGGCAAGTTTACCAATTCCCAAGTATGATTACTTAGTATGGATTCTATTTCGCTATTTATAACTTCTTTCCACATTTGTGCTTCTGGGTTGACATAGCCTCTTTAAATGTTTGAGGCTCGCTTTTAATAGCGTATGCTATGAAATTTGGACCAAAAGATTTTGAGATTGTAGATCTCTGACTTCTTCTTGGTTCAGTTTCCGCATTAACAATCGGTTCCTCGGGGCTTTCGTCACTGAACGCCATCTCGTGTGTTCTTTTCCCAGAAGTGTTATCTGCTTCCCGTTTGTATGGAAAGATGTCTTCAAAGAACACATCATCTCTAGATTCGTAATCATGTTTACATGAATATCTGGTATTTCTTATTTATAAACCAGAAATCTATAGGCACTACTATTCAAGGCATAGCCTATGAATATGCAGTCTATAGTTTTTTGCTCCCAACTTAGTCTTTTTAGGTAATGGTGCCAGCACCTTTACAAGGCACCCCCACATTTTGAGGTAATGGTAGGAAGATGTCCTTCCATGCCATAACTCAAATGGTATAAGACCAAGTTTCTTGTGGGGTACTCTGTTTAGAATATAATTTGCAGTTAATAAGGCTTCCCCCCACAAGTTCTGCGGAGCTCCAGAACTTACGAGCATGGAATTTACCATCTCCTTCAAAGTTCTGTTCTTCCGTTCAGCAATTCCATTTTGCTGAGGAGTGTATGGTGCTGTAGTTTGATGGATTATACCAAAATTAGCACATAACTCACTAAAATCATTTGATTCATATTCTCCGCCTTTATCGGATTTTAGAATCTTGATTTTCTTGTTGAGTTGATTCTCAACTTCGGCTTTATATGTTATAAACATATTTATTGCCTCATCCTTACTGTTTAAAAGATGCACATAACAGTATCTTGTACAGTTATCAATAAAAGTAATGAAATACTTTTTACCGCCTCTAGTTGGCATAAACTTCAAATCACACAGATCGCTATGAATTAACCCTAAAGGTTCTGTATTTCGATCAATTGAGTGAAATGAATTTTTCGCCAACTTGGCCTCAATACAAATCTCACACTTGCGAATTTCTTCCAAGTTGAGTTTAGGAATATATCTCAGATTAGACAAGTTCTTTAATGACTTATAATTTACATGCCCTAATCTAGCATGCCACAAAATAGGAGACTCAAGCAAATAAACAGAAAATTTTCCTTTATTTATAAGCTTCGGGTACAAATACATAGACTTTTATCTACCACTGCAACATTGGCTTTAAAAAGTCCATCAACAAGATAACCCTTTCCCACATACATCCCTCCCTTAGTAAGTATAAACTTATCTGATTCAAAAACCATTCTGAATCCTTTCTTACTAAGTATTGATCCGGAGATCAAATTCTTGCGGATATCTGGAACATGTAGCACATCGTTCAGAGTAAGCTCTTTTCAAGATGTCCACTTCAAGATGACCTTCCCCTTTCCTTCAACCTTTGAGGCGGCTGAATTACCCATTAACAGTTGCTCATCTTACTCTAGTCTTTGATATTCAGAGAATAATAACTTCTCAGAGCCGATGTGCCGGGTAGCTCTAGTGTCTACCCACCAATCCTTATTATTAGTTGTCAGATTCACTTCTGACACTGCAGCTGAAAGGCTTGGCGATTCATGGTTGGTCAAGTTCGCCTGTGGATAGCTCTTCTTGTTCTTCTTGAGACGCTGCGACATTCATTCGCCTTATGCCCCTCTTTGTTGCAGATGTAGCAGGTTCCTTTGAAGCGCATGTTCTTGCCTTCTTGGGCCTTGCCGTTGTACCCCTGGGAAGTCTTCTTCCGCTTTAAGCCTTTGGAAGTAGACACTTTCCCCTTTGAGTCTTCGATCACATTGGTTTTTGCTTCGTAGGAGTTCTTGCTGCTCCTTTTCTCAGACTTGCAGTTGTCCTCCTCGATACGACGCCTCACAATGAGATCTTCCAACTTTAGCTCTTTTCGCTTATGCTTCAGGTAGTTCTTGAAATCTCTCCACGCAGGTGGGAGTTTCTCCATGATAGTTGCAATCTGAAAAGTTTCAGGAAGAATCATAACTTCAGCTTCTATCTCGTGCAAGATAAGTTGGAACTCTTGCACCTGACTGATTACAGTTTTGCTATCCACCATTTTGTACTCCAAAATCGTCCTACGACGAACTTCTTAGTTCCAGCATCCTCAGTCTTGTACTTCTTGTCAAGACTGGCCCATAACTTCTTTGTCGTTGTGATGGGACTGTAGACATTGTAAAGAGAGTCATCCAGTCCATTTAAAACATAATTTCGGCAAAGAAAGTCACCTTGTGTCCAAGCATCGACTGCAAGGACTGAGTCCCGATCAGTTCCGGGTTCTGGTAGATCTTCCTGCAGGAATTTGGCCAGATGAAGAGTGGTCAAGTAGAAGAGCATCTTCTGTTGCCACCTCTTGAATTCTGTGCTGTCAAACTTTCCTGGCTTCTCCGGCTTCGGGTTAGGAAGTGGAGTAGGCATCAAATCTTGGAGCTGCATGTTTGGTGCCTTACTTGTACTATCTTGATTAGTCTCAGACATTTTCTGCAAGTTCAAGCAGAACAGAAGTAAGAAACTTCAATAAGTAATTGTCTTAAGATTGTTGGTTTCTGCTTAACAGGAATCAATCTGACAACTATTCAAGATCACTGAAATATCAACAATCTAATTGGCCAGGTCGGCAAATATCAGGTGGGAGGTTTTCCGTTCAAGAGAACGTTCCTTAATTTAAGAACCACCTTTCAATTTCCTTCCTTGGTTAAACACCAATTATACTGAATCTAAATCAGTCCCGATATACTGAATATCAGTATATCCCCTGTATAAAGAAATAAATTCACTTATACAGTACTTGGAGTGAGGTACACTTAGAGCGAATCTCCTTAAGACAATTATGTCTCCCGCACCGGTGCTAACGGGTTACTGGACGCTGGTCTCCCAAGATACAACACTCCTTCAAGGTATTTGGATAGCACTACCAAATCACCGTACGGTCGAACCGTAGTCAACCAGTATCTTCACACGATCGTTGAAGCAGCGGGACAAAGACAAATTTCAGATGAATATTTGCCTTTACTTTGGAGGAGCACCCACTGTAGAGGACGAAGGAAGGTTGAAGAATATTTTTCTTCAGAAGTCCCAGATTCAGACAATAATTCTATAAAAGAATCTGTTGAATTTTCTGAGCCCTCTTTCAGAACGAATTTTGCAGAATCTTCTTTGGAAGTCGCTTCGGAAACCGAGTTACGGATTTTCCACTTCTCGCTGGAAGTTGCTTCAGAACTCCATTTCCTAGTTCAGAACGCAATAAATCACTTTCAGTTCAAAACTCAGAGAGAGAGAGAGAAAGAATTCTGATTTTTGTGTTGTTGGTGTGTTTAGAATGAGAAACTGGAGCGCTATTTATAGCGCTCCAGGAGGGGCCAACGGGTCTGAACCCAACGAAAGGTTGCCAACGGTTCGGTCTGAACCGTTGCAACGGTTCGACCCAACAGGTGCGACTGTTGGCTGTCCAACTGGAGCAGTTTGGATCCGGATAGCGGGGTGGGTCTGGTTCGGTAGCGGAGCGGGTATGCTCGCAACCCATACCCGTGAGACTTGATTCAAAAAGAACCAGGTCGGGTAGGGAACCCGAACTCAGACCCAGACCCGGCCCGCGCCCGCGCCCGGACCTGGACCCGGCCGCCCGCCGCCAGCGGCGGCGCGTGCGCATGCACGCATGTGCGAGCATAGATCCCTCCCAATCACGCGCGAAAACTCCAAGTACCCAAAGGGCACGCCCTTTGTTCTCAATTTTCTCTATTTATACACCACAAACTTCCATCCCATGGCCAATGTGGGACTAAATGCTTTTAGCTACCTTTAGTCCCATTTTGGCTTTGAATTAGGCAATCTTTAGACTTGAATATCTCATTCATTCGAAGTCAGAATTGAACATGTGAATATACCACGTTCATCCCCAATGGAAGGAGAACACACTCCAACCATCATCCAATTGATTCGGTCAACGGATCTCGCCATAATTCAACTCGAAGATTCATATTTATATTCTTCAATTCCAACAGTATCAGCATCATGGCCCACACTTTGGATTGGATGTGTGAAAGATCTGTAACACCCCATCCTCAGTATACGTGCACAGTTACGTATCCTGATTTTTGGTGCATTTTATTATTATTATTTTATTTTCTGCTATTTAAATACTTACTCATATAGCAGTACTGCATGATTTGATCTGTTTGGTATTCAGATTTGACTAATTTTAGTTTCAAATATTATTTTTTAATATTCTAGATTTTTCATGATTTTCTGGAATTTTTCGGAATTAAATTGTAAATCTTCAAAACCGGTGTCGGCCAGTATCACTGGTTGATTCCAGGAATTTTAATTCACAATTGGAATCAAATTTTTGGATTCCGCTTTCACATTCCTTCTTAAAATTATATTTTCTTCCTTCAGGCATTTTCTGAGATTTTTCAGATTTTATCAAAAATCCAGCCTACCGGTGTAGACACCGTTCATAGTGGATTCCAGGATTTTTATTTTGAAAATGGAATAGAATTTCTGAAAATCGATTCCACCAAAAATCTTTATATAATATTTATTATTTTTAAGAATTGTTGGGGAGCTTTCCGGGATACTTCAATTTTTTGGACATTTCCGAAGTTCTCGGTATTTTCCCAGATACCGGGAAATCATTCAACTACTTCACTCTTCTCTTTTTCCCATTTTCTCTCTCCTTCCTCAAACGCGAGTTTTGCCACTGGACTCAGCAAATTAATGCGGAGACCCTTCCCTTACTGCATTTAATGCTTATGGGCCAATCAACTCAAGTCCAACCACCCATGTCCTTTTGTCTTTTCTTTGAAACGCACCTTTGCGTTTTCTATTGGACGCAGCCTTGAATCTCGCGTTTGGCTCATTTTTGCCTAGACGCAGCTTTGAGAACGCACCATTCTTTGGGGGAAAGTGAAAGTGGCTCATATTATATTATTTTCCCCCTTCTATATATATAACTCCCATCTTCTCTCTCTTTCATTTTCCTTCACCTTCTTGGTTCCAGCAAGCTCCAACAGCCAACAAGACCACCAAGCTCCCTTGGCCGGCCATTACCACCACCCACCAAATCCATTTTCTCCACCACAAATTCCTCCACCTCATTCTCCTCCAACTCCTCCTCCATTTCCAACCACAAACACCATCTTCTTCAACCTCTTTCACCAAGAAAACCTCCAAGAACCCATCTTCACCAAAAAGCTTCACCACCATCTCCACCACCACCTGCACCACCGTAGCCTCCACCAAGCATACCACCTTCACCTCCTCGTCGACCTCTTTCTAACGGACTATACATTCGTCCCCCGCAACAACGTTTGCAAAATCCCGATTTGGCGTGGTGAACTAGACTTGCACCTCCATCTCCTCCAAACAACCACAACCCCTCTCCATCAACTTGTGAGGACCGGTACCCTCCTTTGGATTGGGACCGCGTTTCTCTGCGTCGGACGCATTTTAGGCGAGTAATTCTACTCACCAAGACTTGGATATTATTTCATGTTTGTAAATAAAACGCAGCCCTCAAATGACAGGACCTACTCTCAGTTTTGCACTTCATTAGTCGACTTGACCAACTCATAAGTCGACTAATCCCTTTGAAACGCACCCTTATTTCTGAAAACGCAACTTTGTAGTCGACCACCCTTATTTACCAGTCGACTAACTCTTTTCTGAAAACGCAGTCTTTTGAGACGCGCACCTTATTAGTCGACTTGATGTTTTCCCTAGTCGACTAACTTTCCTTCTGGAGACGCGGCTTTCTGAGACGCGGGCTCTATTAGTCGACCAAACCCTTATTCCCAGTCGACTAACGCAGCCCCCTGAAACGCGGCTCTTTGAGACGCAGCCTTGACCAGTCGACTAACCCAAACGCCCTAGTCGACTAACTTTCTTCTGAAAACGCAGCTCTCCCAAACGCAGCCTTCCTAGTCGACTTGTCCCCTTTCTATAGTCGACTAACTCTTTCATAAGTCGACTACTTGTTCTCCCTAGTCGACTAATCTTGACTATTTGCTATGCTTAATTACTTCTTTGATTATGAACATTATCTTTGGGTCATGTATTTTATATTGCTATTTGCAAGACTTGTTACTTGACAAATATCACCTCTTATCATGCTATCTATTAACACAAGGCATGATACACTTGACTCTTATAATTATCACTATAACGGGAATGATAACCGGACTTCATGATTTTCCAACTTGATTTTACATGATAGTACAAATTGTACTCCTGATACTCTTGTTTTTACAATATTCCTGACTTGCTCCTGTTCATTCCCGAAACCTGATAATTATCTAAAGAATTCATAAAATAAGACAACTTGCATCGGGTCGGGGGAATATGCGGCTATCAATACATGTTCATGTTTACAGTGGTATTAGGTATGTTGTGCAACTAAATTTCCGGTCTGACCTGTGGGCCTCCAGGCGACCGAGGGGAGTGCTGGCTCCCTCCTTCTTGGTACCATCTTGATAAGGGCATCCTATAAGACCCTCCTGATCGCCTTGCGGCAGGTTCCGTCCACCAAGCAACGGAACATCCTGGGCCGTGGTCCCGGGTATGCACGGGACCCACTGTAAACATAGTTCGTTGATACCCCCGCTGGTTTCCAATAACAACCTTGCTTTACTCGGATATGGATCTATGTGTGCTGGGACGCTAGTTCACATAGCTAGATATCAGGGTAAGACGAGTAATAATAATAATAATAATAATAAAAGACGTTAATTGTGGGTGTTGTATGCGCTTGGATTACGGTGACATGAGATAAAGGTATATAGATGAGGGTTTTCCTTGTTTGGATTATTCCCTCGAAGTACTAGTCTCATGAGGTCGTAACTTGAGCTTATACAATGCCTTTCGTTTATAACATGTTGTACTTCTTTTACTTGCTGAATGATTATCCATGATATTGTACCAACTCTCATACTCTTATCCTTATGCCGCTCGGCTGTAACCTGTTCACTTGTTTGGGAGGTCCTGACTCCCTTGAATTTGTATGTTCAGGTTCCGAACCTTGGATCGAGGTGGAGCCTTCTGTGGAAGATCAAGCTTTCCTTTCCGAGCAGGCTGACTAGTCTCGGCTTTTGTTGTGCCAGACTCTCCTTTTTAGCTCGCGGGACCTTCCTTCAGCTCGTGAGCATCTTGTAATCATATTGTAAATCGTACTTTTGTGCTTGGCTGTGATATATGATGCATGTGATATGTAATAGTATGTCACATCCTGTGATAACCTTGTACTTTGTACTTCTTATGTTGGCATATGAATGGACACTACGTTTGTCGTACTCTGATTCTTGCTTGTACTGATGCTTAACGTATATACGTGAGGGTATCTCTGACCTGCGTATGTACGTCGCAGTGACGTCCCCGGTACCCTCCGGATCGGGGCGTTACAGGTTGGTATCAGAGCCTAGGCTCTCACACCTATAGTACAATCAAGCAGCAAATTAATGGAATTTGCCATTGCCAACTACAATGTACAAAGTTATCTAGTCCTTCTTGATTCCTTTCCTTGTGTCCTAAATCCTTCCATCTTTCCAGTTTCCAGTCATCTTTTTACCAACATAAGTATGGATAGAAGGACGGGTCGTAACAACTCCGGGCAAGCATCAAATGGACCCGCGGGAGAGAATGCTGGTATTCTTAGGGTTATCCAGAATATGGTGGAGAATCAACAAAGGCAGACCGAACTCCTCCGGCAAGGATTGATAGCAGCTCCTCAAGAACGGAGGCCAGGCAACGTGTCAGACTTCAGGCGGTTGCAGCCGACAATATTTACGGGGGAAGAAAGACCACTAGATGCGAGCAGTGGCTAATTGACACAACAGATCTCTTGAAGGCAGCCCGGATCCCAGAAGAAGATAAGGTGGAAGTCGCCAAGATTCAATTAAAGGACGTGGCTAGAAACTGGTGGTTAGCTGAAGAAGCGAGACTGGACAGACCCATCACTTGGGACCAGTTCTCTAAGAGCTTTTATGATAGATTCTTCCCTACCACAGCTCAGAAGGAGATGGAAGAACAAATCATCCGACTTCAACAATGGACCCGGTCTGTGACGAATATGCTGCTGAGTTCTTAAGGCTGAGTCGTTCGCTCCGTATATGATAGCTGACGAGAAGAAACGGGCAAGCAGATTTCAGCAGGGCTTACGAATGGATATTCAAGTCTTTTGATTCCCCAGCAGCTGAAAACATATTCCCAGGTCCTTACTGTAGCTCGGGAAGTAGAGCGAGGATTGGAGAAAAAGAATCTTGATCAGATGAGGAAACAGGCCATGAAGAGGCCATTCCAACAACTGGGCAGAGGAGGTCCAGTCAGAGCTGTAAGGGCCCCAATGGTTAGAAGACCATATCGACCAGCCCCTCCTCAGACAACTCAAATAGTTCCTGTTTGTAATTATTGCCAGAGGCCAGGTCACTTGCAAAAGGACTGTCGCAGGGCTAATGGGTTGTGCCTGGCATGTGGATCTGGTGATCACACAATAGAAGGCTGTCCCCTTAAGAGAACTGGGACGATGAATAGGACCCTACCGGCACTTCCTGCACCTATGGGACAGAGGAACCAAGGACAAATGGTTAGGAGGGCCCTTCCCCCTCCCCCACAACAAGTTACCCGCCCAGCTCCAAGGGGAGGAAGAACAATGCAGGTCGTGGAAGAGGACGAGCCTACAACTTGACGGCGGAAGAGGCCCAAACTTCTGAAGAAGTGGTAAACAGGGAAGATTATGGTGCACTCTAAACCTGTCTTAGCCCTCTTTGATTCTGGCGCTTCTCATTGCTACATATCAGATAGTTTCATTGCTTTGAACTCTATACCTGTTGAATATTTAGACCACCAGTGGGAGATTAGTACTGGTAACGGAGTAGTCATCTCTAATAGAGTTGTGTAAAATTGTCCGGTGGAACTGTGTGACAGGACATTAACAGTGGATATGCTCGTACTAGATACTAAAGGGTACGACATAATCTTAGGCATGACTTGGCTCAGTAAATACCATGCAGTCATTGATTGTCAAAACAAGAAAGTCATTTCAAGATGCCGCTTCAGCCTGAGTTCCAATTTGAAGGAGAACACAAACCTGTCAAGGAAAAGCACAGATGACTGCTGGTGAGATCCAGAAAAAGAGAGTACCAGTTTGGAATGAGTTTCCAGAAGTATTTAGGGAAATCTCAGGGCTTCACCTGACAGGACGATTGAGTTTTCTATTGATACCCTTCCAGGTACAGTTCCGATATCCAAAGCTCCATACAGAATGGCACCCACTGAGTTGGAGATTCTAAAGAAACAGCTACAAGAATACTCTGACAAAGGATTGATTAGACAAGTGCTTCACCATGGGGAGCTCCAGTGCTCTTAGCAAACAAAAAGGACGGTGGTAAGCGGTTGTGTATAGATTACAGAGAGTTAAACAAGGTTACATCAAGAACAAGTACCCCTTACCAAGAATTGATGATCTGTTGATCAGCTTCATGGAGCTCGTGTATTTTCAAAGTTGGATTTGCAATCAGGTTATCATCAGCTAAAGGTAGAAAGAAGACGTTCCAAAGACAGCGTTCAGAACTCGTTATGGCCATTATGAGTTTCTAGTTATGCCTTTCGGAGTCACCAATGCCCCTGCAGTTTTCATGGATTTGATGAATAGAGTGCTCTCATCAATTTGGATCAGTTTGTGGTTGTTTTTATAGATGACATCTTAATCTATTCGAAGAACGACAGAGAGCATGCAGACCACTTGAGAATAGTGTTACAGACTCTCCAACAGGAACAACTTCATGCTAAGCAAAGCAAGTGTGAATTCTGGTTAAATAGTATGGCCTTCCTGGGCCACATAATTTCAGAAGAAGGAATTTCAGTAGACCCCAGTAAAATTCAGGCAGTGAAGGACTGGCTATTCCAAGGACAGTAATAGAAATTAAGAGTTTTATTGGATTAGCCGGATATTACAGGCGCTTTGTCCAAGATTTTTTCTAAGATTGCAGCCCCGTTAACGAAGCTCACCCGGAAAGGAGAAAAATATATATGGACGGAGGAATGTACCGCAGCATTTGAACAATTAAAGGAAAGACTCATTACAGCTCCAATTTTGGGACTCCCTCAGGAAGAGGAGGGGATGATATACAGTGATGCATCGGGAAAGGCCTAGGGGTGTATTAATGCAGCATGATCATGTCATAGCGTATGCATCCAGGCAACTGAAACCACATGAGAGAAATTACCCAACTCATGACTTAGAGCTGGCAGCTGTAATATTCGCATTAAAGATCTGGAGACATTATCTTCTGGGAGAGAAGGTGCTAATCTACACTGATCACAAGAGTCTAAAGTATATTTTCACGCAGAAAGAATAAAACATGAGACAGAGACGGTGGCTTGAATTAATGGCAGATTATGATATAGATTTACAGTATCATCCAGGCAGAGTCAATACAGTACCAGATGCATTGAGCAGGAAGCCAGAGAATAAAATGCTAGTACAACTTACGCAACAGAGGAGTTGATTCAGGATATCATAAAATTGGACTTAATGATAGTACAAGGAATTGATAAAACGGGACAGTTGATGACCTTTCAGCTTCAATCAACCTTGATGGATGAGATTAAAGAAGCTCAAAAAGAAGACCCCAGATTGCAGAAATTCAGAGCTCAAATAGAAGCTGGATTGAGAACTGACCTCCGTATTCATTCAGATAACGTATTATATTTGGTAACAGGATTTGTGTCCCCCAAGGAGAAGTGCGACAGAAAATTTTGGCAGAGGCACATAGTTCGGCCTATTCCATACACCCGAGGAAATAAAATGTATCAAGACTTGAAACAGAAGTTCTGGTGGAATGCCATGAAAAGGGAGATAGCCCAGCATGTGGCCAAGTGCTTAGTTTGCCAGCAGGTAATGATAGAACACCAGAGAACAGCTGGACTTCTTCAGCCCTTGCCAATACCCGAGTGGAAGTGGGAACATATCACCTGGATTTTTGTCACAAACACTACCTCGCAGTCCTAAGGGTAATAATGCAGTATGGGTAATCATTGACCGCCTCACAAAAGCAGCTCACTTCCTACCTTTCAGAGTAGGTCAGTCAACAGAAGTTCTTGCAGAAAATATATGAAAGAAATTGTTCGTCTACATGGAGTTCCAGTTAGTATCGTGTCAGATAGAGACACGAGATTCCGATCACATTTCTGGGAAAGTCTCAAGAAAATTTAGGAACTCGTCTGAAATTCAGTACTTCATATCACCCCAGACAGACGGACAATCTGAACGGACTATCCAGATCCTTGAAGACATGTTACGAGCCTGCATGATAGAATTTAGAGGGTCATGGGAAGACTATCTTCATTTGGTAGAATTCTCTTATAATAACAGCTATCAGGCTAGTATCAAAATGGCCCCATTTGAGGCATTGTATGGCAGGAAATGCAGGTCACCGATATGTTGGGACGAAGTCGGCGAAAGAAGACTTATGGGACCAGACATTCTAGTTCAGACAACAGACAAAGTCCGAATTATCAGAGATCATCTTCAGGCAGCACAGAGCCGACAAAAGAGTTGGGCAGACACTAATAGAAGACCCTTGAATTTAGAACAGGTGATCATGTGTTTTTGAAGATATCACCCACCAAAGGGGTAATCCGGTTCGGTACTCGTGGAAAACTTAGTCGAGATACATCGGCCCATTCGAAATTTTGGATCGTGTGGGAGATGTGTCTTACCGATTGGCATTACCTCCATCTTTAGAAGGAGTACACAATGTATTCCATGTATCACAGTTGAGGAGGTATGTCAAGGATGAGGGTCACATTCTAGATCACTCGAACTGGAACTACAGTCAGATCTGTCTTATAAAGAGCAACCGATGGCCATCCTGGACAAAAGTATCAAAACATTGAAGAATAAGGCAATACCATTAGTATTGGTTTCTTGAATAGACATGTGCCAGGAGAAGCCACATGGGAACGAGGAGGACGTTATTCGTGAGCGTTCCTCAACTATTTTCAACTTAGTTGGTAAAATCTTTCTTCCTATTCTTCTCTACCGTCATCTTCCCCTTCCTGAAATTTCGAGGACGAAATTTTTTGTAAGGTGGATAGGTTGTAACACCCCATCCTCAGAATACGTGCATAGTTACGTATCCTGATTTTTGGTGCATTTTATTATTATTATTTTATTTTATTCCCTGCTATTTAAATACTTACTCATATAGCAGTACTGCATGATTTGATCTGTTTGGTATTCAGATTTGACTAATTTAGTTTCAAATATTATTCTAGATTTTTCATGATTTTCTGGATTTTTCGGAATTAAATTGTAAATCTTCAAAACCGGTGTCGGCCAGTATCACTGGTTGATTCCAGGAATTTTAATTCACAATTGGAATCAAATTTTGGATTCCGCTTTCACATTCCTTCTTAAAATTATTTTCTTCCTTCAGGCATTTTCTGAGATTTTTCAGATTTTATCAAAAATCCAGCCTACCCGGTGTAGACACGTTCATAGTGGATTCCAAGATTTTTATTTTGAAAATGGAATAGAATTTCTGAAAACCGATTCCACCAAAATCTTTATATAATATTTATTATTTTTAAGAATTGTTGGGGAGCTTTCCGAGATACTTCGATTTTTTGGACCTTTCCGGAGTTCTCTGCATTTTCCCAGATACCGGGAAATCATTCAACTACTTCACTCTTCTCTTTTTCCATTTTCTCTCTCCTTCCTCAAACGCGAGTTTTGCCACTGGACTCAGCAAATTAATGCGGAGACCCTTCCCTTGCTGCATTTAATGCTTATGGGCCAATCAACTCAAGTCCAACCACCATGTCCTTTTTATCTTTCTTTGAAATGCACCTTTGCGTTTCTATTGGACGCAGCCTGAATCTCGCGTTTGGCTCATTTTTGCCTAGACGCAGCTTTGAGAACGCACCATTCTTTGGGGGAAAGTGAAAGTGGCTCATATTATATTATTTTCCCCCTTCTATATATATAACTCCATCTTCTCTCTCTTTCATTTCCTTCACCTTCTTGGTCCAGCAAGCTCCAACAGCCAACAAGACCACCAAGCTCCTTGGCCGGCCATTACCACCACCCACCAAATCCATTTTCTCCACCACAAATTCCTCCACCTCATTCTCCTCCAACGCCTCCTCCATTTCCAACCACAAAACACCATCTTCTTCAACCTCTTTCACCAAGAAAAACCTCGAAGAACCCATCTTCACCAAAAAGCTTCACCACCATCTCACCACCACCTGCACCACCGTAGCCTCCACCAAGCATACCACCTTCACCTCCTCGTCGACCTCTTTCTAACGGACTATACATTCGTCCCCCCGCAACAACGTTTGCAAAATCCCGATTTGGCGTGGTGAACTAGACTTGCACCTCCATCTCCTCCAAACAACACAAACCCCTCTCCATCAACTTGTTGAGGACCGGTACCCTCCTTTGGATTGGGACCGCGTTTCTCTGCGTCGGACGCATTTTAGGCGAGTAATTCTACTCGCCAAGACTTGGAAATTATTTCATGTTTGTAAATAAAACGCAGCCCTCAAATGACAGGACCTACTCTCAGTTTTGCACTTCATTAGTCGACTTGACCAACTCATAAGTCGACTAATCCCTTTGAAACGCACCCTATTTTCTGAAAACGCAACTTTGTAGTCGACCACCCTTATTTACCAGTCGACTAACTCTTTTCTGAAAACGCCAGTCTTTTGAGACGCGCACCTTATTAGTCGACTTGATGTTTTCCCTAGTCGACTAACTTTCCTTCTGGAGACGCGGCTTTCTGAGACGCGGGGCTCTATTAGTCGACCAAACCCTTATTCCCAGTCGACTAACGCAGCCCCTGAAACGCGGCTCTTTGAGACGCAGCCTTGACCAGTCGACTTGAAAAAACACCTAGAGGGGGGTGAATAGGTGTAAATGCTAATCTAATAACCTAAATGCAAAACTAAGTGCGCTAAATGCGGAAGCTAATGCAAATTATGCACAAACTAATACAATACAACAAGTGTAGCCGAATTCCCCTTGCGAGGCTCTGGACTAACTCCCCTTGATTCCCCTTGAAATGGGTGAGGTGCTATGTGAAGCTCTTGTTGGATGAGTATAAGTTAGGCACACACACACAAGCAATCCAAGCAATATAAAATACACACAATCAAGCCAAGCATATAAGAATGAATAGCAATATGAATAAATGCAAGGCAATATGAAATATGCACAACACAAGCAATGTATAAGGTATGTATGCAATGAATGAATGATGCTTGCACAAAGTAAAAGAGAGTAAGGGTTAGAGAGACAATGGATCAAACGCTAACACAAAGATTTGTTTCGAGGTTCGAGTACCCAACTCTACATCATCCCCCGCCTACACCACCGTGTAGGATTTCCAATCCACTATAGGAGTACCAAACTCCTCTCTCAACCTTACAAAGCCACCGAGGCTATACAACCACAATCCACCTCTACCGAAGAGGGATACGGCCCGTAGCCAACAACAACAAACACCTCTACCTAAGAGGCTCACAAACCAATCACCCGATCACCTCTACCGAGAAGAGGGATACAACAAGAATAAGGGTGTACAACTTAGAGTTTACAACAAACAACCTCAAAACTCTTCTCTTTTCTTTTTCTCTTTCTTTTCCACAAAAACAAGATCCTAATAGTTTAGGATAGGTGATAGCTCAAGTGTGGAAACAAGGTGTTTTTGGAACCAGCAACACAAGAAAAAACTATTGGGAAATCACGTGTAAATGTTAGAAAATGAAAAACAAAACAATCTCCCAAAACCCTAGCTTTCTTTGATTTTCCAAAAACCCAAAAACAAATAAGATGAAATCTTTTTGACTTTAAAAACTTTTAAAACTCTTTTAAACTCTTCAGAAAACTGAAAATTTTTAGCTCAAAAATTCTTGTCAAAACAATGGAGAAATGGGGTATATATAGCCCCTAGGAAAAACTAGCCGTTAGGCTGATTGGCAGTCTGACCAACTGCCGGTCGACCGGTCCGGTCGACCGCCAACGGTCAAAAATGTGACCGTTGGGCAACATCGGTCGACCGGTCCGGTCGACCGAAATAAACCGAGAGCAGAGCTCTCAGGCCCGGTCGACCGGCCCGGTTCGACCGTCCACTGTGCCTAACAGACGTGCACGTCTGTGCACGTCGGTCGACCGGATCGGTCGACCGGCCCTTGGTGCGGTCGACCGTCCCGGTCGGGCCGACCAGCCTGTCAGCACAAAAACCAGGTCAGAAAATTTTGGAAAAATATTTTCTAAAAAATCTTTTATCTCTTTTAAAAATACCATAAAAATTGTTTTATCATATTATGTTGAAACATAAACATGTGATAAAAATTTCAAGACATATATCAATCATATCAATTCATTTTTGTGTCTTGCCAATTTTATCAAAAACAAAACTTGTATTTTTATCAAACTAGAATTTTCCAAAACATGAATAGGATAGTCAAAATAAGTTTGTTTACCAAGTTAAAGCATGTATGTATAAATAGAGAACATCTACTATACATATAACATATGTAAACTTGTTTTGATCTATTCTTCATGAAAACCAAAAACCAAATCATGAAACGTGTGTGTTTTGTGCACTTGAGCATATCAACTAAACTAAGCTTTACAAATGGATCTAAAAACTCTATCTAAACTAGGATACCTAAGTCTTCTTGACGATCTTCATCTTCAAGTAGACTTGCTCCAAAACTCCGTGATTCTCCAAGTGCAAAGGTATGATCTTTAAGCTTTGGCACCGGAATCATCAAGAATAGCTTCTAATCATCTTGTTGAAGCTAATCACCAACTAATATCCTGTTAAGATCTGAAACTTAGAAACACAAGAATATTAGTAAACATAACTACATGAGTGTTGATCATCATCAAAACTAGAGTGGAAGGCCATTGGGCCAACAATCTCCCCCTTTTTGATGATGATAAAACTCATGGAGTTATATATGCATGGATTAAAGATAAGCTTCAAGGAAGCTCCCCCTTAACTCATGCATAGGGATAAACAATAAATATATGCAATGAATATTAAACATGAAAATGGTTCTAGATATCAAATGGATATTCAAAACAAAATAAGCTCTAGATACCAATTACAAAGCAACTCTATAAATCAATTAAACTTATTAAACTTATATTTTTATGCATGTGCATGTTTCATGTTTAATAATCTTGAGATTACAACATAATATATGCATAAACATAAGCATGCATATAAAACACAAATACTTCTCCCCCTTTTTGTCAATCATCAACAAAGGGGTAAACAATCAAAACCATAGATAGAATGAGGGGTAAAATCTTTCTCCCCCTTTTATGTCAAACAAAACAATAAAAGACAATGTTCTCCCCCTTTTTGTCTAAAACAAAAAAACAAAATCAATAAGGGGTGACTACAAACATGATATCAATTAAAAATATGTCAATGAAGCATCTTGATACCAATAAATAAGAATCAATACATGTTATATGCTATATACATTCATGAAGAGGAGACGCTAAGTTAGCTTCCCTACACATATGCATTACATGAAGAAGGGATGGCAAGCCCCAATTCACATAACACATATTATGTAATGCATAAGAGGAGATGTGAAGCTCCCCCTACACACGTATATCATATAAAGAAGAGTTGTCAAGCTCCTCAATTTATAATATACTCAACATGAATCTATATGTAAGAGAGATGTTAAGCTCTCCTTGCATATAGGAAATACAAATCAAAACTTTGAATATTTTCTTTAAAAAAAATTTTGGAAATACCAATTGTAATTAAACATAAGTCTTGAATTCTTAAACAATGAATCTTGAAACTAAAACAAATTTGAATTTCTTAAATATGATACCAATTGTAAATATTTTACCAATTGAAGAGATTTTACATAGAAACATTGATACCAATTATAAGAATTGTTCATTTTAAAAAAAAACATATAAACAAATTTGATGTTGATATCATATGTTCAAAATAACAACTTTTGATCATAAAGAGTGGGAGTACAAATACCAATTGAAATACAAAATCAAATTTTCTCCCCCTTTATGAAATACAAACTAAAGTCATGCATAGTCTTGATAACAATTTAAAAGTAATCAATTTAAACAAAATTGAAACTCAAGCACTAGCAAAACAAACATATATATGTATGAAAAATAGATACCAATAGAAATTGATATACTTGGATTTAAAGCATACATACATACAAAACATATATGAGTATACAAGAAGATCAAAATGATACCAATTGAAAGAGTTCAATGATACCAATTGACATAACAATAAGTTCAAGTGTATACATCATATTCTCTACCACCCAATCATAATTCAAGTTTTAAAGATTTTCAATTTAGGCATACATGAACATGATCTCCCATCCTACCGCCCTTAGATGGTAGGGGTTTTCAAAATAGATTTGAAAATATAGCTTAGTTTGAAAATCACTACCAAATTGAAGAACATCGCAACTAGTTAAATGGATTGTTAACTAGCACGAAATCCTTCAAGTAAGGAATAAAACAAAATTGAAATTCACATGATAATCATCACTCTAACCAATAAAGCATAACTCATGAGAAACAAAACATGAGCAATAGATATGAGTGTACAAATAATATGTGAAGATCATAATTATGAAAAATATTTCATTAAGCTCAATTATCCCTTAAAACATAATTCCATCAAAAACATGAAAAATCATATAAAACTCCTTATTTAATCTTCAAGGCATATGTATGTCTAATACAAGCTAAAATATACATACATATCCAAAACTCAACGAGTCCACTAAATGAATATTCATGAAGGCACGTGGCTCAAAAGATGTATATGTATAAGATTAGTTTGAACTAGATGGACATATACATGAAGTTAAACATAAATACATGAAACATGAAAAACTAAATTTTCATCACAACAAATTTCATTTCAAGGTATATGTATGAATTGTCAACACAAGAGGTATACTTACATATCCCTAAACACAATTGAGTCCATAATATAGATTTGCATGAAAGGCAAATGACTCAAGGGTATACATGTATATCTTAAAGTTTGGCAATACAAACATATACATGAAGTGAAAACTCATAATCATAAATCAAAAATATGAATACAAGTCTAAAATGTATGGATCATCAAAACTAGACTATACTAGCACATCTAATGGGTTCAAATAAGCAATCAAGCCCAAACATATATAGATTTGTTTGTGGCCCATTCTATGTACAAGTATATAACTAGTCTTAATGAAAACTAACACTTAAACATATATTCAAAACATTAACCATCAAAACAAATATAGAAGTCATCATGATAAAGCTAAAACATGATTACTATGTAAATTCACATGTATTAGATTCATGATGTACACTATAGCTTAAACAAAAGTGAGAACACTAAGTATGATTCAAATAAGCATGTGTGTCTCAAATACTATACATGTATGTCAAGGATCTAATAAACATGGAATGAACATACTAATCCATAGACATCAAAAACATGCTAGTAACATTAAAACATGGAAAGCATGTAAACAATAAATGGGAGTAAAGGATTGTTACCAAAACCTAAGAAGCAACTCTCCTTGTCTCCAAAACATGGTGGTCATCTCCACCAAATCTTCTCTTGAAAGTGATGCATCCAATTGATTTCCTTTAAGTCCGGAACGCATCCACTCCAAGGTGTCATCACTCTCACGTCATGTGAGAGCCCACACCTACATCAAAAACAATAGGAGGGGTGGTCTTTGGTACCCATATCTTCTTGGGTCCATGGAGGTTAGTACCTTCTCTAACCCAAACAAAATTCTTTGCTAAATTAGGAGTATGTAATCTATCATAATAAATTTAGCAAGGTGGCCCTTACGTCCACAATGTGTACATGAGTACACATGAGCATACATGTGTTGATGGTGTCCGTGTGGAGCATGTGTATGCCGTGATGGGTGTGCATGCATAAAGGATGGAACTTGTTTCTTTCGAACCAAGGTTTCCAACCGTGAGTGGTTCATGGCACATTGGCTCATAGTGGAGCCCAAACAATCCATTTTCTTCTTTAACAAATTTATATCATTTTCGAGCATAGAAGAAGTGGAACATGCAATGGGTGATTTAGGTGAAACAACCCTAGCATGGCAAACATGAGAATCAATCTTATTTTGCAAAACAATATTTTTCTCTAAGCAAACATTTAAATCATTGAAAATAGAAATGATTTTGTTTTCAAAACAACATTCTCTTTTAAAACAAAATCAACTTTAGAAGATAAATTTTCATTTTTCTTCAAAAGAATTCACAATCATTTTTAGACTTTAAAAATTTATTTTCTTTTAAAGCAAGTTCCAATTGAGATCTCAATGAATCCCTTTCATTAGACCTCAACCTTTTCTTGCAAAACACAATCAAGTCTAGCATGCAAACTTTTATTTTCTTTTTCAATATCTAGACTTTTCTTTTTCAAAATCTTATATTTTTCAATTAACTTTTCACAAACAATAGATAGTTCTTCATTCAAAACATGGGGATCAACGATATCATCACTTGAAGAACTAGCATCATAATCACTATCTAGGTGGGATTCTGAATGTACCTCAAGGGAGTCATTCCCTTGGACCATGAAGCATTGTGGATCGGATTCTCCACTAGATTCCTCTTCTTGAATTTGTACTTGAAGCTCGGAGGTGTTGGTGGTTGTCAATTTGTTCCACACTACAAAAGCGGAATCAAAGTTAGAAACACATAAAAGATAATCTTTAGATAAAGTGCTTCTAATGGCCTCTAGGGCTTGTGCATTGGCCCCTATATGATTGCAATCACCAAGATAACATCTCTTGGTGGCGGCAAGAAAGACATGCAAACCTAGGGTTTTAGGTACATGGACATCTTATACTTCCAAACATCAATGTTGGAAGGGTCAAAGCTAGGAGGGGCATGAAGTCCATGGTATAAACTATATATGAATGTGCAAACAAACAAATGCAAATGAGATTAGCAAGCAAATGGATCACTCCTAGGATGTAAGCCTAAGTATCAGGAGCACTAGCTCTGATACCAATTGAAAAAACACCTAGAGGGGGGTGAATAGGTGTAAATGCTAATCTAATAACCTAAATGCAAACTAAGTGCGCTAAATGCGGAAGCTAATGCAAATTATGCACAAACTAATACAATACAACAAGTGTAGCCGAATTCCCCTTGCGAGGCTCTGGACTAACTCCCCTTGATTCCCCTTGAAATGGGTTGAGGTGCTATGTGAAGCTCTTGTTGGATGAGTATAAGTTAGGCACACACACACAAGCAATCCAAGCAATATAAAATACACACAATCAAGCCAAGCATATAAGAATGAATAGCAATATGAATAAATGCAAGGCAATATGAAATATGCACAACACAAGCAATGTATAAGGTATGTATGCAATGAATGAATGATGCTTGCACAAAGTAAAGAGAGTAAGGGTTAGAGAGACAATGATCAACGCTAACACAAAGATTTGTTTCGAGGTTCGAGTACCCAACTCTACATCCCCGCCTACACCACCGTGTAGGATTTCCCAATCCACTATAGGAGTACCAAACTCCTCTCTCAACCTTACAAAGCCACCGAGGCTATACAACCACAATCCACCTCTACCGAAGAGGGATACGGCCCGTAGCCAACAACAACAAACACCTCTACCTAAGAGGCTCACAAACCAATCACCCGATCACCTCTACCGAAGAGGGATACAACAAGAATAAGGGTGTACAACTTAGAGGTTTACAACAAACAACCTCAAACTCTTCTCTTTCTTTTTCTCTTTTTTTTTCCACAAAAACAAGATCCTAATAGTTTAGGATAGGTGATAGCTCAAGTGTGGAAACAAGGTGTTTTTGAAAACCAGCAACAAAGAAAAACTATTTGGGAAATCACGTGTAAATGTTAGAAAATGAAAAAACAAAACAATCTCTCAAAACCCTAGCTTTCTTTGATTTTCAAAAACCCAAAAACAAATAAGATGAAATCTTTTTGACTTAAAAACTCTTTAAAACTCTTTTAAACTCTTCAGAAAACTGAAAATTTTTAGCTCAAAAATTCTTGTTCAAAACAATGGAGAAATGGGGTATATATAGCCCCTAGGAAAAACTAGCCGTTAGGCTGATGTGGCAGTCTGACCAACTGCCGGTCGACCGGTCCGGCGACCGCCAACGGTCAAAAATGTGACCGTTGGGCAACATCGGTCGACCGGTCCGGTCGACCGAAATAAACGAGAGCAGAGCTCTCAGGCCGGTCGACCGGCCCGGTCGACCGTCCACTGTGCCTAACAGACGTGCACGTCTGTGCACGTCGGTCGACCGGATCGGTCGACCGCCCTTGGTGCGGTCGACCGTCCCGGTCGGCCGACCAGCCTGTCAGCACAAAAACCAGGTCAGAAAAATTTGGAAAAATATTTCTAAAAAATCTTTTATCTCTTTTAAAAATACCATAAAAATGTTTTATCATATTATGTTGAAACATAAACATGTGATAAAAATTTCAAGACATATATCAATCATATCAATTCATTTTTGTGTCTTGCCAATTTATCAAAAACAAAACTTGTATTTTTATCAAACTAGAATTTTTCAAAACATGAATAGGATAGTCAAAATAATTTGTTTACCAAGTTAAAGCATGTATGTATAAATAGAGAACATCTACTATACATATAACATATGTAAACTTGTTTTGATCTATTCTTCATGAAAACCAAAAACCAAATCATGAAACGTGTGTGTTTTGTGCACTTGAGCATATCAATAAACTAAGCTTTACAAATGGATCTAAAAACTCTATCTAAACTAGGATACCTAAGTCTTCTTGACGATCTTCATCTTCAAGTAGACTTGCTCCAAAACTCGTGATTCTCCAAGTGCAAAGGTATGATCTTTAAGCTTTGGCACCGGAATCATCAAGAATAGCTTCTAATCATCTTGTTGAAGCTAATCACCAACTAATATCCTGTTAATGATCTGAAACTTAGAAACACAAGAATATTAGTAAACATAACTACATGAGTGTGATCATCATCAAAACTAGAGTGGAAGGCCATTGGGCCAACACGACTAACCCAAACGCCCTAGTCGACTAACTTTCTTCTGAAAACGCAGCTCTCCCAAACACAGCCTTCCTAGTCGACTTGTCCCCTTTCTATAGTCGACTAACTCTTTCATAAGTCGACTACTTGTTCTCCCTAGTCGACTAATCTTGACTATTGCTATGCTTAATTACTTCTTTGATTATAAACATTATCTTGGGTCATGTATTTTATATTGCTATTTGCAAGACTTGTTACTTGACAAATATCACCTCTTATCATGCTATCTATTAACACAAGGCATGATACACTTGACTCTTATAATTATCACTATAACGGAATGATAACCGGACTTCATGATTTTCCAACTTGATTTTACATGATAGTACAAATTGTACTCCTGATACTCTTGTTTTTACAATATTCCTGACTTGCTCTTGTTCATTCCCGAAACCTGATAATTATCTAAAGAATTCATAAAATAAGACAACTTGCATCGGGTCGGGGGAAATATGCGGCTATCAATACATGTTCATGTTTACAGTGGTATTAGGTATGTTGTGCAACTAAATTTCCGGTCTGACCTGTGGGCCTCCAGGCGACCGAGGGGAGTGCTGGCTCCCTCCTTCTTGTACCATCTTGATAAGGGCATCCTATAAGACCCTCCTGATCGCCTTGCGGCAGGTTCCGTCCACCAAGCAACGGAACATCCTGGGCGTGGTCCCGGTTATGCACGGGACCTACTGTAAACATAGTTCATTGATACCCCCGCTGGTTTCCAATAACAATCTTGCTTTACTGGATATGGATCTATGTGTGCTGGGACGCTAGTTCACATAGCTAGATATCAGGGTTAAGACGAGTAATAATAATAATAATAATAATAATAAAAGACGTTAATTGTGGGTGTTGTATGCGCTTGGATTACGGTGACATGAGATAAGGTATATAGATGAGGGTTTCCTTGTTGGATTATTCCCTCGAAGTACTAGTCTCATGAGGTCGTAACTTGAGCTTATACAATGCCTTTCGTTTATAACATGTCATACTTCTTTACTTGCTGAATGATTATCCATGATATTGTACCAACTCTCATACTCTTATCCTTATGCCGCTCGGCTGTAACCTGTTCATGTTTGGGAGGTCCTGACTCCCTTGAATTTGTATGTTCAGGTTCCGAACCTTGGATTGAGGTGGAGCCTTCTGTGGAAGACCAAGCTTTCCTTTCCGAGCAGGCTGACTAGTCTCGGTTTCCGTTGTGCCAGACTTCCCTTTTAGCTCGCGGGATCTTCCTTCAGCTCGTGAGCATCTTGTAATTATATTGTAAATCGTATTTGTGCTTGGTTGTGATATATAATGCATGTGATATGTAAGAGTATGTCACAACTTGTGATAACCTTGTACTTTGTACTTTTATGTGGCATGTGAATGGACGCTATGTTTGTCGTACTCTGATTCTTGTTTGTACTGATGCTTAACGTATATACGTGAGGGTATCTCTGACCTGCGTATGTACGTCGCAGTGACGTCCCGGTACCCTCCGGATCGGGGCGTTACAAGCTCCTCTACCATTGAGTTTCCTAGTAACATAATAAAACAGTATAAACAATAGTGACGTCGGGGGCACTTATTTTTTGGTCACTCTCCGTTTGGATAATGGTACCCGTGTGCCATGTCCGGATAGGTTCGACTGGAGTGCGGGCTCCAGTATGAACTGCTAGTAGTTGGACACTAAAAAAGATTGATTAAAATTCCAGGTGGTACTGATTGTTATTATTGTATAAATAACTTGACTTGACTGATACATGTGTATTCTTGTGCACTGTTACCTATTAAGATTCCTGATATTTTCTCCGCTATTATGTCACTTGTATACATGTTGCACTTCCTACTACTTGTTACACTTCATGTGGTGACACACTATTCATGTACACGTATACCCTGCATTGCATGTCTTTTGTTCCTGTATATCATATAGATCATATAGACACGATTGCCGTATAATCACATTGCTATAGAATGATTGCATACTCATATCCACTTGTTCTTATTCATCACGTCACCTTTAAGCTATTGTTAGTATTAAACTTGCCACATGCTACTTATGTACCTTGATGTACTTAGGATACTTAATATTATATTGACACTTGTGTATTATCCCCGATCGTTATTCTTATTATACTATAACACTGGTATTTAAACATGTCCTAGATATTATTATCGTGATTGTAATATTATGCTTTATATTGCTGTCTCCTTCATTTTACCACTCACTGGGTCGCTTTTTGACGACCCTGCGTTTGCGTGCCTAGGTTGGAGATCCGAGTTATCGTATTGTCAGATATTTCATTGGATATACATAGGAGACTCATCATCGAGACCATTCATAGGTATCTTTGCGTTTTATTTCTGTTATCTTATTTATCCCTGTTTTCATATCTGTTATGATCACTAACCTCTTTCTGCAAGTATTCTTGTACTTATTTTATGCTGAAACTCTTGTATATATGGAGGCTATTCCTGTACTGAGGTTTAGCGTACATACGTGAGGGTATCTCTGCCCTGCGTATGTACGTCGCCCTAACGTCCCCTTACCTGCGGGATCGGGGCGTTACAATCCGAGAGAATTGTCTCTGGTTATTTGGATTTCAGAATATTTTTGTTGATATCTCGAGCTAGAGAAATAGATTCTTTAAAATCTGAATATTTGGGCTTTTAAGCCTTTCTTCGCCTTCTCCATTAATAAAAGACATGCACACTATTACACAATAAAAAAGTTAAATAGCAGAGTTTTATTAAAATTAAATGTGAAAATATGATAAAAAATATGCAATATTTGTGAATAATCACCTAACCTTTCCCTTGATTCCCATAAAAATATTCACTTTCTCCTTGAATCTACAAAATTATAAGAGTATACCTTCTTTCTATGCATTGTCACATTCCTCTCTTCTTGGCTTCCTCTTCACCTTCCATGTTACAATTATTAGGTTACAACTTTTATTTATAGAGTTTTACAATACAAACCCTATTAAGGTATGAGATAATCTTAACTGTTGGATGCTTGAAGAACTTGATTAATTCTTATAGGAGTTGCTTTTCTTGATGTAAAGAATTTTAGACCTTTAAATTTTAGAAACAAATCTTCATTGAATAGGAACTGATTCCTATTTGAACTCCATCAGAGATGGAACCTGAACGCGCTCAATAAGGAAACAAATTCCTGTTTTGGGCCTTGGCCTGTCGATAATCTGAGATTGGGCTTCTTTTCTGTTACTTGTTGTCGACAGGGCCGGCTTGGTGTGTGGTCGACAGCCTTGTCGAATGCCACCTTATTTTCTAAATTTTTTTCTCTTCTAACTCTTTCTTCTCGAATTCAATTAGATATTTTTTGGCCATTATCTCTAACTTGAAAACAAGACAAATTTTCAGTAGTAAGTGGGTTCTAAAACCCTCTCTGTTTAGATTTATGTTATCCACTCCATGCACCCAAGCATAATTTTATTAAACAATATCTCTATCTTAAACATTAGAATGACTAAAAAACTCCTTTCACTGTCGCAGCTGGCATCATGCCTATGTGCTTAGCTGTACGTGTGAAAGTGTCACCTGTAACATTTATTCTACTAATAATTTTGTTGCGCATGATATTGTGCTTTTCTAACTCAAAAATATGCCAGTGAGACTTAGCTCATTTAAAAATTTGAGAGTATGTTGTGAACAATCTCATGTTTATGTCCCGGCTACGATCTATGCATCCCAAAAAAAATTCCAGAAAAACATAACTCAATGTGAAGGTACCTTCATGCATTGCTACGACTCCATATAATATAGTGTTTTGGATTTGAGTTTGAATAGCACTACTCATCTTTTAAAAAAGAATATATGGTTAACAACATTTATTCTGGGGGATATTAATTTGGTTTTTTCAACTTAAAATCTTTTTTTTTTTTTGTATCTTTACTCACAGTATAATGTTATCAAATTATAAAATACCCAGCTACAATTTTTAGTTTTTTTTTAACTTCTTCAATCACTTTAGTAGGTAAATAATTCATTTTTTTTCTTCCAAAATTATCTAAAGAGAGAAGAGGGATTAGAGACACCCTAAGAGCACTTCCACCGCTATGCTCAGGTAAAAGGCACAACAGGTTTTTTTGTCAAATCATTTTTCCGGACATGAGCTCGGGTTTCTCGTGACTGAGCTTGTAACCATACAATGTGGATCTCACTACTGATGAGAGTATTTTTGTAAGAATTTGTATAAGCCCCACCGCATTGCCCGGACAAAATGAGTATGGTGAAAATGCCTTAACTAATAAAAACTAAATAAGGTGGTGATGACAGTGGAGAGGAGCAAATGTACTGAAATAACTGTACAAGACTAGCAGGAGTCAGAAGAGAAAAATAAAAAAAATAAAAAAAACACAATGGCAATGATGATGGAGGAAAAAAGAAGAGTAATAATGGTGGGCACATAAACCACATGATCGGTCACTGATTTCGTATGTTTATCGTCACATTTTTATATTTATTATTTAATAAACTTTTGCTTTAATCATCTTTTTTGTCTAATTATTTGTTGGGCCTTTTACTAAGGAGAAGAAGAGAAAACGAGCCCAAAAGCCCACTAAAGTTCAGATTAAAATCAAAATCAAGGATTAGAGAAATTATCAGCTGAAGATCAGAGCAAATCAGAGAGATAACACCAAATGAAAACTGGTTAAATTCAGATTTTAATGAATCCATTTCGGTTAACTTAAAGTCTGCAGTGATATAGATGAATCCAGAGCCAAAACTGTAAAACCAGTTGGATAAAAGGAGCCAACAACTAAAGAGGGAGTTGCACCCCGGGTGTGGCCTTCTTGCCACACCCAGGCAACGAAAACACGGCCCAAGACACGTTTCTGCAACAATCTTGCAAAATCCCGGGGAGCGTTTGCTCCCCTATCTGTATACTCCTCTTCCCAATCCATTTTTTCTATAAAACTGGAAATTTCGATGAAACATGAGAACAACTTAGCAGAAAGCATAGGCTAAGTTGTACTTAGTTTTTAACTTAGGTTTTTATTTCTTTTATATAATTTTTATTTTTTCTTATGTAACTGAGACTAGAGAAGAGTTTCATGGAGGAATGAGAGTGAAGCTTGCACTGAAGGTAACACCGGTGTAAGTTGTTCTTTTTTTCTTCCATTTTACTTTATTGAATTGGAGTTAGATTTTATATTCTTCTTCTTCTCTTACTTTTCTTCCATCGGATTTTGATGATAATCCACATGAAACCTATAGCATCGAACCTGCCTTGCCATTGCAAGTGTCCTTGATGGCTTATGGTGATGGATAAAACTGTTCCTTTGTTAGTTTAGTTTGCCCCTAAATTCATAGTGTAGATCGATAACGGAAAAGATCCTATTTGTCATGCTTTGCTCGCCTTCAAGACAAGGTAAGTCTTTGCCAAGGATTCAAGGTAAGTCATCAACCGAAATAGGTAAGTAAGTACTTTTAGGTTTCTTCTTCTTTTAATTATTTAATATAGATCACCTCCATCACCAACTCTCAACTCTACTCTTTTTTATTTTTTGTATAAACTTATTTTCTATTTCTCTACCTTCTCTTATCTTCCACCTTCTTCTTAACTTAATAATAGATTCTTTTTCTTTTTCTTTACAAGAACAAAAGAGAACTTTTAACCATCTTTAGTAAACTAAAAGAGAACTTACAACACGCTTTCATCACTAGTCCCTCCTTATAGATCATGACCTGCATAGCTACTTACTATAACTAGTATTGAGTACCTTGTACTTCTATTCTTAAATTCTTAATTTTGTATTTTTCTGTGCAGGTAAAACTTCAATTAAATTTTAGCGTCGTTGCCGGGGAGGGACAATAAGTAACTCTTTTTCGGTTACTTTATTGGTTAACTTTCTTCTTTGTTTTTGGTGTGCAGTGATAGACGTCAAGAAAATTTTTTCTGTAGTGGACATATAAGCGGCCCCGAACTCTGCTCAAGAAAGCAGAGCCCAGAAGCCCTCAGATTTGCTGTGTTCCCGCCGCAATTTGAGAGGAACTAACCTGTTTTTTTGCAGGTTGGTTGAATTGCAAACTTTAAGTTTTTGTAGCTATTTATTTTCTTGGTTAACTCATTATACATACTTTTCTAATCTCAACAGTAAATTGTTGCTTGTAAATTCTAAAACACGTTTAGGCTTACATTTAGGCACATGTCTATTTCGTTACATTTTTTATTTACTGTTGAAGAGTGCTGGAGCTAAGGTACTTGTGCATAGCATATAGCTTAAGAAACAAATTTTGAGTGATATATATTGCTTAAAGTGTTGCTTTTGCTATATACTTGTACACTACACTATATTGAATTAAGGGCTTGTCCTATAAACAAGATAAGGGGGAAAGTCATTACCCTCGCTTAGTCCACAAATCATCTCCTCGCTCACCTAACTCAAGCTTAACTTAAAACTGAGTAGACTTTGGCCCCAGGGACATCTCACACTCAATAGGAGACTGAACCTAGGGGAAGTTGATTGAATTTGACTCTTGCCAAATCGGTGTCAAAGGTTGGGGATTGAGAGGCGAAAAGAACAGAGATTTGTATAATTAGGCATGTTACTTAAGCACGAATCCCTCCCACTGGTCTTATGTAACACCCCAAAATTTAAACCCTGATTAAAAATATAATCTCGAATTATTATGTTAATTGAGTGTGTAATGATTTTTAATTTAATTTTGGGAATATCTAGTGGTATATATGAATATACCTATACCATGATATTATGTAACTAGTATTTCATGAGATGAAATACTAGTGTTATACTTGAAATACATGTATTTACCAAGAAAATGCATTCATGGCAATTTTATATATTATATTTTTTAGTGGAGGGAAGTAGGTATGCATGAGAGGGGAGATCAAGGGCCTAGATCTTCTTGATTTTGGGGAGTGGACACTTGGATGAAAGGGGTGGCAAACTTGTAATATTTTGGGGGTTTGACTCTTGAAAGAGTCAAGAGAACTTTTATGTCTTCATCCTCATCCTAGAGAGGTTTCTCCATGGAGAAAGAAACCCTAGGAACCCAAATAAAAAAAAACCCATCTTGATTTCAAGCACCCTATTTCTCTCCCTTTCTTTTTCCTCTCTACTCTTTCTCTCCCTCTCTGGATCTGATCTGCGTGCGCAACAAGAGGAGGAGCGGAGGCATGGCCATGTCGAAGAGAAGAAAATCTAGGTGAGGGAGATTTCATCTAGATCTAAACCTTTCCATTTTTCAATTTTCAGAGAAATCCTCATGTTATGTAGTGATTAATTCCTGTCATTTAAAGCAGCATTTATCTACGTTTCCCCTATATTTTTTGTAAAAATTTCTGGACAAATCATCATCTAGAGCAAAGTAGAGAACCTTTCTAATATGTGCAGAAATCTGTTAAACAGAATTGCTCTGTAAATTCGGGCCCAGTTCATCCGTATGTTAGGGTTATATTATATCATATTATATACCGTTGGAAAGACAATCGAGTCTACTTTCTAACGGTTCATACCATGTCCTAATCGGATATCTGCACCTCAATTTATTTTAAAAACATTGCATGTTTTGGTTGAAACTGTCCTGCTGCAGAACTCACTCACAGCTGAGAAGTTTCTGTATATCTAGAATAGTTTAGTTAGATAAAACTGATCATATAATATATCGTTGGAAAGATAATCGAATTACTTTCTAACGGCTTTTGCGGTGTCCCAATTGAGGGTCTGTGCTGAAGTTATCGTCAAAATAAGACAGGCTAGTCAAGATTCTTGAGTTGCAAAATTTTCTTTATGATTGAGGAGTTTCTGAATTTTTCTTTTACTAGTTAACTCAATTATAAATGTCATCTAATAGACTATTAGAAAGGTGATAGTATCTAAGTACATGAATCTTAAACCTGCATTGGTTGACGTTAGGAATCTTTGAAAACAAAGGAAAACATAATCATGTCGAAAATTAGTTTTCTCCTTATGAAGTACCATTTAAGGGGAGGCCCATGAGAATTTTAGAATAAATAGAAAGGCATGTTGCACAAGCTCAGAACTGATTACGCTCCTAATAATGAATGTTGATGTTTCATAAATTTTATATGCTTGTTTCTATTTAAGAGGTAACCCCAGGATCTGTCCTCGTAAATAATTAGAAAGAAGTTAAAAGGCCTGAAAGATTTTACTACTTGTGCCTAGTGGCAGTAAAGTGTATTGTGTTTTGGGGCGACGATACTTATTCTAAAAATTGGTAGGTTATGACTCGATATATTCTTGACGTAATAATTTTTGTTAAATTTTCAGTGTAGCTAGTGAAATGACATAGAACCCCCCTATCAGATTTTATATAAATTTCAGAGTCTTGGTGCTAGATCAAGTGGGCTCTGGATCCAATAGCACTAGATTAGAATTCTCTGAGCTCAGCATAAAACAATATTCTCCTGAAGAACTCTTATCCTTGTATTATATTATTTCAAGTTCAGGTAGGTATATTGTTGGGCATATCTGCATCATTAAATAATTACTGTTGTATTCGCCCAGACACTTGGAAAATCTGACATGTTTAGAGGTATTGATACATTTGGGTATGTCGAGCACATTCTGATGAGATGAATTATAGATCCAATCAATGGTAGAACTAACACAAATCCTAATGGCAAGGGAAAAAGGAAGGCAACTGGAAGAATTACTCGACCCATCTCTCCTTCCGCACATGATTTAGAAACGAGATTCAAGAGGTTCAGGATAACGAAGGATTATGGCAGATGGCAAGTATTATAATTTCAATAATAAGAAATAAGTTTTAATAACGCATGTTGTTATAAATTAATAACACTATCCAGTGTTGCCGGTCTACGACTCACAGTCCCGAGCTAATAGGCGTGGTTTCCGACTCTATGATTTCGGGATAGGATTAGGCTGGAAATCTTATTGACAATATTCACAAGTTGGAGTACTGCGATAGAAGGGTATAAAGGGGAGATTGTAAATAAATTGTCATATTACTGTCTATAAGAATTAATATGATACTCATGTCACCCAGGCATTTATGTTTTAGACTTGAGCTGCTGGGAGGCAATTTGATACGGTTAGAGCAATGTATGTTTATATAGGGTGTCTCAGTATTTATTTCTATAGCCCAGTGCACGTAAATCATCGAAGTATACCATAGTGGTGAGATATTCTTCAAATCAACTTCTAGGCAATAAGTTCTCAAGTTTATGAGATTTAGTTTCTAAATATTATATGCGAAGGTCTTGATTCATAAAACTCATCATATATAGGTAATAAGGCTGCAGGAGTCCTTCCAAGCGTTTATTTAAACAACACTTCGTTGATTACCCTGGCTATGAACAATAGCTAATTACTTTCTCAATAGGAAGAAGATCTAATATGATGGTTAACTATAAATTGCTGCAATAGAAGACTACGAAGAAATATAGAGTGGATACCACATGACTGTGAGCTAAGAAAACTGTATCTTCTCATATTGCCTCATAAATATGTGAATTTTAAGCTTGAGCAGATTATATCATTGATGTGGTGTCCATAGAGGACACTTCGCTTTAAAATTGTGAGATTGGAAATCAATAGTTACGTAAGTGACAGTTAAAAAATCATCAGAACGGAAAGTTAATTACGAAGTCGGGAATCAAGGTTGGTAATGAATTGTCTAATCATATTGGTAGTCATTAATTAACTAACTGACCGAATAATTATGGTATTAGGAGTTTCGACGGAACCATACTAGACATATGAGCGTTAAGAAACTAGTGATGTTAGACGTATGAATGAAAGCTCAGGCGCGTTGATGTGAATAGAAATCCAATATTATTACTGATACACGGGTGTAAATATTATAAGAGTTTCTCATAATAGATAACTTGTTGATATTGCTTATTCTTCATATGGTTATTGATACACTGTGCACCCACATCTAAGTGATGATTGTTTACAACCATGATGTATGTTGCATATATATGAAATTGATGGGGATGTCACATGAACATAACTAGAAAGTTGTACCTACGTGACAATTATCTTTGCCCTCAAGCAACAATTTAGCATTGTTTTGTTGATGAATTGATCTCCATGACGTGTATGCATTGTAAAATTTACGACCAGGTTGTATGCTACATAATTGAATGTTGATGTGCTAGTAGCACAACTCAAGAGGCTAATACTTAACAAAGTAAATGAGAAGCTGACTCATTAAATTGAGATGCATAGATCACTACAGTATTAACTGGTATCATAATATATGTATATCACATATGGTGTGTATATATGGATGTTAATGGACATTAGTGTCAGCTAAAAGTAAAACTGCAATAAAGGGTTGGTGTTAGTATTGTGACGAAATCATTTTTTGTGCTTTCGAATGTGTGTGTGTGTAATGTTTGTTTCATCTTTTGCATTGGAGGAAGGGGCCGGGCAGGAGGCGGTAGGAGGGGGAGACGGTGTTATTGTTATATATATATATATATATAATATATATATATATATATATATATATATATATATATATATATATATAATATATTATTGGAGGAAGGGGCCGTGCGAGAACGGTAGGAGGGGGGAAGACGGTGTTATTGTTGTATATACATACAAATACATATATATAGGAGGAAGGGCCGTGCGGGAGCCGGTAGGAGGAGAAGACGGGGATTCTCACACTCACTGTGGCTGTATATGCATGTGTATCATGTGTGTTGTGCATATCTCTAAGTATGATATGAGAATATCGTGAAGTGTAGTATGATTTATGTGTGAACGCATTATTCATATGGATAAATTATATTTTAGATGATATGGGTGATATTGTGATATTGTATTACGAGACATATACTTACCCCCCCATGAAACTTCGATTTTGATTGGTTGTACCTATGTATGAGATATGAGTTATGTAATGATATGGTTAAACGTACTTAAAATAGAACCATGCGGTAAGTTATAATAACTGAGAGAGTATCTTATTAAATTTTAGACCAAGTAATCTGCAGCAGAAATTTAAGAAAGTTAAAGAGAATCGATTCTAAGATAAGTCAGACTGTCACATAGATTATTTGGATTTGTGTTAATCATTCATTATAAGATATTGCTCTCTCTTCGTTTCATTTGTTCATCTGTACTTTCAAAATTGTTGAAGAAAGAAACACGCCCCTTAATTGTATTTTTCCTTCTTTGATTCACCCTGATTCTCTCTCACTGAGCTGTCGAGCTCACTCCCTCCCAGTTTTATGTTTCAGGTTGCAGATGTAGGCGTTTGTGAGAAGTTTATTATAATGATTGTAATTTAGTTCCTGTTGAAATCCTACTTGATGTATACTGATACCTTATGTAAGTTTTGGGAGATGGATATATATGAAGTAAGTTAGATTGTAATTATGGTGATGTGTTAGAGTTATAGTTAGATCGTTTATATTGTGGATTCCGAGAGGTGTACTCTCGGACATATGTTTCTTTTGTTTCATATAAGTAGGCGATGTCAAGCCGAAATTATTATTTGGAGAATTAGCAGGCCGTGGTGAGCCGAAATAAATTTTTGATTGCATGGGCGATTGTTGACTTTGATCTACATGTTTGAAATGAGAATAAGTGGGCTGTTGTTGGTTGAAATTATTATATATTGAAATGTATATTTGGGCATGTCAGTATTTACAAAGGAAGTGCTGTCGAAAATTTAAGAATTTGGAGATGATTACGATGATCTATCAGTTTAAAAGAATATTCTTTATTTGGAATTTATGAAAACTGGGACCGTTACATCTTACCTCTACCTGGTCGATTAACTTATGATCAGATTCTGAATATACCCCTCGTGGATAGTCAAACAGTTAAGAGTCGTCTAGGTCTAAGGTTACCTAACTTAAGTTAGATTTTTCTTTCTTTCTTTCTTCTTTATTTACTTATTTTTATTTTTGACATCTTGGTGATATGGATTATAATCACATTTATTCCTATGCAAATAGTGATCCATATTTTCCGACCTCTTTTGACTCGGATATTACCAACCCGGCATATCATAACTTTAACCAACCAAGTATGACAAATTAGTCTTATCCGAATCAATATATGCCCCAGTACCAATATTATGAACATGATTGAAATAATCATTACCACTCTTCACAGAGTCAGTGGGGATACAATCCTCGAGTCACATGGTCAACCACCTTACCAACATTCTTCTTCATATATTCTTTTTCCCGAACAACCAATAGAAGAACCGATTGACTGGGAAAAGAGGATGGAAGGCTTAGAAGAGCTTGAGTAGAGAATTCAAAATCCAGAAGACTCGAAATCCTATAAAAAATTTTAATGTAAGATCCTTACTCCATTTTTCAAGTACCACAAGAAGAAAAACATACCGACTTAGAAAAGAGTATGAAATATATGATTCAATTCTAAAGTGATCCTTTCAATATGGTAGAAGCAAGACTTAGTCTATTGAAAAACATGTATAGGAATAAGAAAACTCTCCTTACAATCTTTTCTATTCACGATACTTTAGTCATATTGATGAAAACCAAGAATCATGGTATCTTGAAGACTTTGACCAAGATTCAATTTCACCACAAAATCTTGAAGTTGACCAATATCAACCCATTGACAAATTGACAAGTTTTCATTTCAATGAAATTGAACTTGAATATGAATGTGACCCCGACCCATAACTTTGTGATTCAATTCCAAGTTTTGATTTTATGTTGACTCCGGTATCCTTACCCAAGTTTAGACCCATTTCCTGAGCCAATATGATCCTGTATCCATAGATTTTGAAATTGAGCCACCTCCTTTGGATAGTTACATTTCGTTGACAGAAAAAGAATGTGAAATTAAATTTTTTATTGTGACTCAACTCTTGAACTAAAAGGACTCTCGAACCCAAAGTTGATTTTCTCGAGTTAGTATTACTTTCGAACTTTTCATTTCAGAAACCAAATCATCCATTTCACAACACATTCTATTGTTGGACCAAGGTATAGACCATAAGACTCAGTGATGATTTTTAAGATTGGTCATATAAAGAAAGTAAATCTCATGATAAGATCTTGCATGATTCTATTCATATTGGGGATTGTAAATATGTAATAGAAAAGAGGTCAATAAAGGTGGGTTCGTGAAACCACCATATCTGATGAGTTTGCAACACTAGGCCCAATCTAATCACCACTGGAGCCACCACCTTAGGTAATATTTTCTTTCCCTTTCTTTTTTCATGCATTTATGCATTCATTCATACATTGAGGATAATGCATGAGATAGGTGTGGGGGAGGTTCTAGCATAACATAAGTTTTTTTTTATTAAAAAATTAACATTTTCTTTGTTTTTAAAAACTTTTTGAAAAGAGAACAATATTTGACTTATTTTTGTAAGAAACTAAGTTAATTTTAAGAAATAGGAGAATCATAATAAGGATTTCTTATACTTGATCAAAATAAGATTAATTGTTTGATTTCAAGCGTTAAGTAGGAAATTGAAAAAGTAATTAGTCTTAATTTTACTTGATGAAATATGATACTTTATAACTTACACACTTAGGGTTCAAAAACAAGATTCTTATGCATTATAAAAAAAGAAAAAAGAGAAAAAAAATTATATATACACATATATATCAAAAAATCCTCTGATTAAGTTAGGTATTTGTGCCCTATAAAGTATAAGTATTCACGCCTAAAAGTGGTCCATATAATAAATAAAATTTAGTATGTGGCGAGTTTGCTCGAGTCCTTAAATCCTTAGGGTATTTTTTCACCCAATGCTCTAAAGACCGTTTCGTTAGGAGTCACTAACTAAAGACTCATTACATGAGCAAATTAGAAAGCCTAATAAAAATATAATAATATCACCAATTATATATATATATATATATATATATATATATATATATTATAATATTATATATATAATATATAACGTAAGCATAAGAGTTAGAGTTAAAGAACTCGGAGTCGAAATTCAGTGTCACAAAGGTGCATATGACTTAGATAAAATAATAGACTTAGATGAGAAATATAATTTGACTTCTTACGTTGATTGATAACAAATTTTTGAATAGAGACTAAGGGCGTGTTGTTTCGCCGCAAAACGTCGCAAAACGCAAGTCGTAAAACTTCTTTCCATTTTCCTTTGTTTGTTTCGCTGAAAAATAAGTTGCAAAATGCAACTCTTCTTTTCCCATTGCAGTTGCTACAGTTAAATTTGTGGTCATGTAAATATCACTTTTACACTCATTATTTCTCACTTGCAGTTGTACAGTTAATTGGTGGTCATGTAACTCTCACTTGTAGTACACTTATAGTTCAAAACAGTTACTTGATAATCAATATATAATTTAATATTATTAAATATTTAATATTTTAAATAGTGTTCAATTCTTATTAATTATTTAATTATTTTATATTTTTAATCTTTAAGGTTTTTATTGTTTTTAATATTGTTTTAATATTTAATATTTTACTACTTTTAATTTACTATTTTATTTTAATATTTATTTAATACTTTATTATTTTATTAATACTTATTTCATTTTTTATTATTTATTTAGAGTTAATATTTATTAATAACAATATTATACTTTAATAGAAAATTATTATATATTTAATTATTTATTTTTAATATAAAAAATTACTTTATTAATATCATAATATATATATTATTATATTAATATTTTATTATGTTAATATTGTAATAATAATTCAGTATAATAATACTATAATGATAATTTATTATTAAATTATAATTATATTTTACTTTGTTAAATTTATATTCTATAATATTACAATAAATTATAATAAAATTTATATTATAAAATTTTCAAGTATTTTAATATTATAATATTATAACTATAGTTTATTATTTTTGTAAGATTTTTTTAATATTATAAATAAATTTATATTATAATAATTTTCAAGTATTTTTAATATTATAATATTATAACTATATTTAGATTTTGTAAGATTTTTAATATTTTTATTTTATTAGTATTCTTAAAAATTTTATTAATGTTTCTTAGATTTCTTAAAATTATATTATTTATTTAGTTAATATTTAGTAATATTTACTATTTATACTAATATTTTATTAATATTATAGTTATAAATAAAATATTAAGATTATTAATTTTTTATCTCCATTTATTAATATAATTTAATTTGCAATAGTAGATTTAATTTAATAGTATTTATAATATTTAAATCACTGCTACAGTTAATTTTGTGGTCAACTTTTCCACTTACACTTTTACATTACCAACCAAACACCGTAAAACACAATATACTTTACCATTTACACTTTCACTTTATCAACCAAACACCGTAAAACACAATATACTTTTCCATTTACACTCACTTTATCAACCAAACACCGTAAAACACAATATATTTTCTCTGCTACAGTTCACTTTTTCCATTCTCATTTTACGACTTACGACTTGCGACGTTTGCAACGAAACAAACAGGCCCTAAGTTTAGGAATGAAAAAATTCGGTTTTCCTATAACTTATAGATTACTTGAACTCTTACAATAATACTTCAAATATTTTCTCTCTTTTTCAAAATGCTTTTCGAAAATATTAACACTTTGTTTCTCTTTCTTTATGGATTTTGTGGGCGTAATCTACTAAAAACTCGCACGAGACAAAACTCGTCCTCTAAGGGTAACTTAGAGGTTTAACGGCTTATTGCACATGCTAAGTGCAACCGTGATTCCTATGAAAGTGTAACGCCCCGATCCCAAGGATACGGAGGACGTTATGGCGACGTACATACGCGAGGTGAAAACACACTCACGAGTACGTTAAGCTCAGTACAGGACAGGGCCTCCATATACACAAGAGTTCCAGCAGGAAATAAGTACAAGAATACCTGCAGAAAGGGATTAGTGATCATAACAGATATAAATACAGGAATAAAAGAGATAACAGGAACAAAGCACAAATATACCTATGAAGGAATCCCGATGGTAAAGTCTACTATATGAATCCAATGAACTAGCTGCCCGAACGATAACTCGGATCTCCAACCTGGGCACACAAACCCAGGGGTCGTCAGAAAGCGACCTAGTGAGTGGTAAAATGAAGGAGGAGGTAGTAATATATACAATAGTAATACAAGCATGATACATATATATAATACATGATGTTGTACTAGTGATACATATAATAAGTATATAAGAAGCAGTATAAAAATATAATCATGTCATATTTTAATACCAGCACTACCTAACATGTTATCATCGAGTCATATCTACAGTAATAAATACAGTTGTATAGTGATGATGTGATGGACATAAACATGTAGAGAAGTATGCAACATAACCATACTACGGTGTGGTGTCTAGGCAGCATATAGGCAATGCAAAAAAGAATATATGCAATGCATCGTATACATGTGCATGAGTAGTATGTCACCACAGAAAGCGTAACATGTACCAGGTAAAGTAACGATCATACAGGTAACATGATAACGGATAAATGATCAGGAACAGTAACAAGTACAACTATACCATAGTAAACATGTATCAGGCAAGTCATATTCTTTATACAATGTAGCAATCAGTACCACCTGGTATTTTAATCAATCTTCCAGTGTCCCATACCACTGGCAGTTCATACTGTAGCCGCACTCCAGTCGAAACCCATCCGGACATGGTCTACGGGTACCATTATCCAAACGAGAGAGTGACCAAATAACAAGTGTTCCGACGTCACTATTGTATATACTGTTTTATTATACTTGGAAACCCATGGTCGAGGAGCTCTTATCGGGTGGGTGTATCCGTGCATACCCGGGACAACGGCCTTAAACAGATCCCTGGCTGCTGAGACCAGGGCCAGCCCGCTAAGGCTGTAACATGTAACGGGATCTCAATGAGCTAAATCAATAACGGGAAACGGGGAGCTCATGAGTAACAGATGGTAGCCAGCACTACCCGTCCCCTGCAGTGGGACAAACAATGGATCCAGACATCCACCGACAAGATCTAGTCAACCGTTAAGTCTCCCCCATACCAAGTTCTTTTTATTATCTTTCACTATACAGTATATCAGAAACAAGTACAGGATATGGTACATGTAACACGATAACATAACATGAGTTCTGTTGATAGCACAAAACAAGATAACGGGAAACGGGAACAATAGATGTGGGATTCCACATATCGCATATCAACAGTTCTCATGTCCAGTAACGGGAATATCCATATCAGTAACAGGAAACAATTCTAACATGATTACGGTAACATGGAACAATAATACATGTAATATGAACGGGGATCCATATGACATACTATATGACAAGAAAAAACAATGCAGCATGTGTAACAGTAATATGCCGAGAATCCATGTAACGATGCTCACAATAATATGACATGATGGTATTCTGTGAAGTGGTGTACATGAATACAGACTACTGGTGTGACGTGTTATAGCATCTGTGCAACGGTGATACCTGTACACGTGGTAACAGGGTCCGGGTCGGGTGACAGGATATATAAGGCATGTGAATATGCAGGAGATAACAATGTCCCGTCTAACAGGTCTATATGTAACAGATAGACATGAATATGCAATACAATGGATGTAAACTATCATGTCCAGTGTTCTATGGCTATATCATCTACCAAGTGTCAAATACAGCTACACTAATGGTCACTATCTTATGCCTACGATATGTACCATCAAAGCATGAAACTAATGATCTATTTTTTTTATCATGTAATCTCGTTAACTAACCGATCATCCAGAGATACCTATACATGGTATACTAACTCAGGTAATCTCTATCTCAATGTTGTAATTACATGGATGTCCCCACAATGACATTTGTAGGAAACAATAATTATCAAGATTAGGACATTTATAATAAACAACCGATAATTAAGCAATAATCACGTTTACGAAACATGATAAAAATATAATTTATAAAAACACTCACAAACTAGTCATGGGAAGGTAGCTCTCTTTCCCACGATCGCAACGGATCCAGAATAGTCCAAATCGGAGTCCGGATGCTCCGATATCGCCCGAACGCTAAAAGTAACGGAAATTGGTGAAATATGTAAATAAAAAGAATTCAAATGCAATTAACAAATTGAATCAGGGGGTTTTATGCAAAGTACCTTATTGGGGTTCGGACGAGGGTAGACGGGTTAACGGGTCAGGTTTAGATCCAAACCCAAACTCAATTAACTTATAGGAAAACGGGTTAACGGGTTTGGGGGTTATTGGGTTTCCCACTAAACCCAATTAGAGTTAATGGGTTTGGGTTAAAAACCCAAACCTCAAGAAAGCAACAACAGCAGCGGCAGCAAGGTGTCACTGCTGCTTGCCGTGGCCGGCCAGCGAGGGCTGGCGGCGGCGGCGAGGAAGCCCCGCTGGCGGCGGTCAGCAAGAGAGAGAAAGGGAGAGAAAGAGAAAGAGGGAAGAGAGAGAGAGAGAGGTTTAACAGAGAGGGGAGAAAAGAAGAGAGAACAGGCAGCAAAACCGCTACCCTGTGCCTGGCCGCGCGGCCATGGCGGCCGGAGGGGAGGCGCCACCGCGCCTGGCAGGGGGCGCCGGTCACGGCTGCGCGCCGGCCGGGCCACGGGCGTGGGTCAGGCCCGCCCTGCGCGTGGTCTGCATAGAGAGAGGAAGAGAGATAGAGAGAAAAAGAGTTAGAGAGAGTGTTTAGGGAATTAGAGAGAGTGGTTTAGAGAGAGAGTGTTTATAGGAGGGGGAGAGAGAGAGAGGCGGTGGAAATGGGTTTAGGCGGTGGGGGAAGTTGCTGGAAAAGGCCAGAGGAGAGAAGAAGTGGAAAGAAAAGAAAAGAAAAGGAAAAAGATTTAATAATTAAAATAATATTATTTAATTCGGCCCAAAATTTGACTAGCTCGAACGGTGCCCAAAAATTACATAAAATAGAGAATATTATTCTGAGACGTAATATGAAAACGGTTGCAAATTAAAAATCCGGAGTGTTTCGCCGATACCGGGCGACACCGGTTTGGTCGGATTTTCGATAAATTCAGAAAAATCTCCAAAAATACCCTAACGTAGATAATAAGATTTTAAGACATATGGTGAAAGCGGATTCTCAAAATACAACTCCGTTTGTGAAATAAAAAGCGTAGAGCCGGTTACGGTGTCGGTCGACACCGACTACGGAGATTTTCCAAAATAATCCAAAAAAATTTCCATAAAATCCTAAAAATTCTAAAATATTAGAAAATGATTTTTGAAACTGACATCAGCTCAATCAGACTACCACGAAGGTTAAATCAATTTTGTACGTCGTATCGTGTACTGATACAGTGATACGTACACCGGGGATCGGGGGGTTACAGAGAGTGAGTTAGACTAGGTTAGCTTTGTTTCACTTTTTATTTGTTTGCTCGAGGGCGAGCAAAAGATAGATGTAGAGGTGTGATCGGACACTGATATTGCATATTTATTGTCACATTCCTATATTATTATTAATAAACTCTGCTTTAATTATCCATTTTGTCTAATTATTTGCAGGGCCTTTACTAAAAGAGAAGGAAGAGAAACGAGCCCAAAAGCCCACTAAAGTTCAGATTAAATCAAAATCATGGATTAAGGCAATTGTCAATTGAAGATCAGAGCAAATCAGAGAGAGATAACACCAAATGAAAACCGGTTAAATTCAGATTTGATGGATCCATTTCGGTAAGCTGAAGATCAATAGTGATAAAGATGAATCTAGAGCCAAAACTGCGAAGCCAGTTGATAAATGGAGCCAAAAACTAAACAGGGAGCTGCACCCAAGTCGCGAAAACGCGGCCCAAGCCGCGTTTCCACGATAATCTTGCAAAATCTCGAGGAGCGTTTGCTCCTCCTATCTGTATATTTCCTTTCCTAGTACATTTTTGCTATAAAACGCCGCAATTTCGATGAAGAATGAGAATGATTCAGCAGAGAGTTTAGGCTAAGCTGTACCTTAGTTTGTAAGTTTTACTTTTACTTTTTTTATGTAATTTTATTTTTCTTATGTAACTGAGACTAGAGAAGAGTTTCATGGAGGAATGAGAGTGAAGCTTGTAATGAGGGTGACACGGTGTAAGCTGTTCTTTTTTCTTTCTTTTTCTTTATTGAATCAAAGTTACATTTTATATTCTTCTTCTTCTCTTATTCTTCTTCTCTCAGGTTTTGATGATAATCCAAATGAAATTTATAAGCATCGAACCTACCTTGCCATTGTAAGTGCCTAGATGGCTTATGGTGATGGATAACTATTCCTTTGTTAGTTTAGTTTGCCCCTTATTTCATGTGTAGATCGAAAACGAAAAAGATCTTATTTGCCATGCTTTGCTCGCCTTCAAGATGAGGTAAGTTTTATCCAAAATTTCAAGGTAAGTCATCAACGAAAGAGGTAAGTAAGTATTTTAGGTTTTCTTCTTTCTTTAATTATTTAGTTAGATCACCTCCATCAACAACTCTCAACTCTTTACTATTTTATTTCTTTGCATAAACTCATTTTTCATTTCTCCACCTCCTCTTATCTTTCACCTCTTCTTAACTTAACAATAAATTATTTTTTTTTTATAAGAACAAAAGAAGAACGTTTAACCATCTTTAGTAAACTAAAAGAGAATTTATAATACGCTTTCATCGCTAGTTCCTCCTTGTGGATCACGACCCGCATAGCCACTTACTATAGCGGCGGTATTGAGTACCTTACGCTTCTATTCTTAAATTCTAAAACTCTGCATTTTTTTCTGTGCATGTAAAACTTTAATCACCACATTCACACTCTCAATGACTCAAAAAAATAAGCATTGACCCAATCCGAATCTCCCTGAACCAACTCAATCCTACTGTGAAAATTTCGTCTTGATGATTGATTTTGGATTGCGTAAGTTGGGTCCGGATTGGCTTTGCTGGGGGGGAGCTATCACAATTATATAAATTCAAATTTTTATTGTACAGATATTAAATAATTTAAACTTTAGTTGAACAATACATTTATGTTAACAGGGAAAGAAAATGGCTTTGAGCTTTATATATGCTATGAGATAGGCTTGGGTCATTGCGGAAGGATTCGAGGCTGAATCTTTTTCACTCAAATTCAATCTTACTATTTGCGAATTCAAGATCCACTCCGTTGAAATTGATCTACATTTTTTCAAGTAACTAAAAATAAAAAATCACATTTTGAATACCTTTACCCATCGATTAAGTATGCGCAAAATAGACGGCCGAAATACCATATTGCTTAGATTATGTTTTTAGACATATGAATTCTCGATCGGACCATTTTAACAGATCTAAACACTTAAAAACCCTCACGCACTAATTTTTGCTAGATTTCAAATATTCTACACGGTTAAACTAACTAACTCACTATTTCAGCTGTTCATTTTGTGACTACTTGATGGATGAGCAAAACATATTCAAAATATATGAATTTTGATTTTTAGTTACTTGAAATAGTGTAAATCAAAGAGTAGATTTATATCGGATGTCGAAGAGTTGTATTTGAGTGAAAAAATTGTAACTCGGACCCTCCGAAACGACACAAAAGTCTATTTCACATTATAAACCTTAAAAACTTATGTAATAATAATATATTGGAGTGGGTTGGATTGGGCAAGGTTAACCGAAACCCAACCCAAAACATTCGGGTTGGACTTTCTCAAACTGATGCCCAGCCCAACCCGATACATACCCCGCCGATGGTTGTTAGTTAAATCGGGGTGATCACGGATCGGGTTTGCGATAAACTGACTCATTTGCCCTCCGAAACTTGAACTGGATCCATCTTTTACTAACCTAAGCCGGCTGTCTGCTTTCCCATCTAATTTCTCTGCTCTCTCTCGTGTCCCTCCATCTCTAATTTGACAAGAGGATTTAAAATTAGGGCTTCTTCAACTTCAAAACCCTAAAGCAATCAGTTGTTTTGATCAAATTGGGGTCTTTTCTGAAGGGATCAGATATGAGTCGAAGGAGAGAACCTGCAGAAACTGTCAGCGTGGCAGGTACTTTTTCTTGTTTCTTTTCCTCCCCTCCCTACGAGATTTCTTGGAAAATTCTAACTAAGAAGTCACGCATAATTATCATTTGAATGAAGTAAGATTACGGGGAATTATCGGAAAATCTGGTTCCAGTGGAAATCCTACAAAAGTGTGACTCGTAACCCATACTATGTGGGGACTGTAATTAACGAATTACTGTACAACTAATCGACTGCCAATGAAATTGTTACAATTCCTTTTTTATTTTTATTTTGTTTTTATTTTATGTTTTGGTGTTCGGGGCTGGGCTGGGTGCAAGGGGCAGTGGTGCTGTTGGTTTGGTCAAAGTTTATTGGAAGTTTTTTCAAAATCCTTGTTGAAACTTATCATTTCTTCAAGTCATGCATCATGCACGAATTGATCCATTGTG